>CAUYSK010067496.1:0-34742 GCA_963575035.1 Avahi laniger | reverse complement strand
TGGGAGAAAATGTTATATTAGGTTAGTTTTAACTCATACATTCTCGGTTAATAATCT
Source organism: Avahi laniger (assembly GCA_963575035.1). Taxonomy (NCBI): domain Eukaryota; kingdom Metazoa; phylum Chordata; class Mammalia; order Primates; family Indriidae; genus Avahi; species Avahi laniger. The sequence continues at coordinate 34,685 of CAUYSK010067496.1, read as the reverse complement.
GCAGTGTTTCACGTGGCAGAGTCACTCAAGGGTTGTTTTTAATGAGCCATTCTTCTACACCAGCGACAAGGGTGGCTTATCCTGGTGACTGCAGCCTCCAATTTCTATTATCTCCTTATTTGCTTTGATTATTAAAAAGCAAACAGGCTAGACATAGTGGCTCACACCTGTAATTCTAGCTCTCTGGGAGGCTGAGGCAGGAGGATCACTTGAGGTCAAGAGTTTGAGAACAGCCTGAACAAAAGGGAGTCCCCATCTCTACAAAAAAAAAATAGGAAAATTAGCCAGGAGTGGTGGCGCATGCCTGTAGTCCCAGCTACTCAGGAGGCTGAGGCAGGAGGATCGCCTGAGCCCAGGAGTTTGAGGTTGCTGTGATCTAGGCTGACGCCAAGGCACTCTGGCACTCTAACCTGGGCAGCAGAGCAAAACTCTGTCTCAAAAAAAAAAAAACAAGGAACTCTCTAAGACTCAACAGTAAGGAAAGAATCCAGTTAACAAAGGGACAAAAGGCTTGAACAAAGAAGATATATGGATGGAAAATGTGTTAATTTCCTACTGCCGCCATAACAGAGTGCCACAGAATAGGTGGCTCAGAATAACAGAAATTTCCCATCTGCTCTCTCTTCCAGCTTCCGGTGGTTTCCTGTAATCCTTATGTTGCAGCTGTATAACTCCTTTGTCTCCGTCTTTGTCACATGGTTGTCTTCCTTCTGTGTGTCTGCCTCTTCATCTCTCTGTGTGTCTATCTCGGTGTCTTTCATCCTCCTCGTATAAGGACACCAGCCGTATTGGATTAGGACCCACCCTAATCCAGTTGAATATGATCTTAACTTGATCACATATGCCAAGACCTGAATAAATATTCAAATAATGTCACATTCTCTGCTGGACATGGTGGCTCACACCTGTAATCCTAGCATTCTGGAAGGCCAAGATGGAAGGATCATTTGAGGTCAGGAGTTCGAGACCAGCCTGAGAAAGAGCAAGACCCCCGTCTCTACTAAAAAAAATAGAAAGAAATTATCTAGACAACTAAAAATATATATATAGAAAAAATTAGCCGGGCACGGTGGCGCATGCCTGTAGTCCCAGCTACTTGGGAGGCTGAGGCAGGAGGATCGCTTGAGCCCAGGAGTTCGAGGTTGCTGTGAGCTATCCTGATGCCATGGCACTCTAGCCCAGGCAACAGAGTGAGACTCTGTCTCAAAAAAAAAAAGATTGATAGTTTATTCGTACCAATGGCAACTTCCTGGTTCTAATTGTACTATTGTTATGTGAAATATTAACATTGGGAGATGCTCAGGGAACAGGACATGAAAATTTTCTAAATTTTTTAAGGGACATCTGTGTGAGTCTAAATTCTTTCAAACCAAAGATATTTTTGAAATATTTCCCCAGTGTGGAGTGTCAGATCTCCGAGTCTGGCCCTGAGGGGAATGGGCCTGGAAGCCCACCCAGAGGACATGCCCCGGCATAGGCTTCTGTGTGATTTCCCTGACTGACCTCTCTCCTTAATTATGGTGGGGAGAGGAGAGAGGTTGAAAACACAGCTGGTCTGGGGAATTCATTCAGTTTCACTGAACACCTCCTCCGTGTCAGGCCTTGTCCAATTCCGGGCCTGGACACAGGACAATTCAGAGGCTGGAACTCTCCACTTCCCAGCTGTGTGGCTGGCAGGAAGTTACTTAACCTCACTGCAAACAACCCAAACTCTGTGTGTTAGTTGTTTTTTCATTTATAAAATGAGGCTACTGGTCATACCCACCTCACAAGGTTGCTGTGAAGAACACATGAGCTGATTCTATTCTAGCCTCTTCAATAAGCACCAGAATATGTTTAGGGACGTGGTTATGAAGGCTGTTGGCTTCACTGCTTCCTTCCTGGCAGAGGCCAACAATACATGAGGGAAAGCACGCGTGAGCATGCACACTCACAAAAACAGCGTGGCTTGATGGAGACCAGGTGGTCAGGGAAAGCCTTGCCACCTCAGGGAGCACGGGCGGTGGCCTGGGGAGTCCATGAAACCCAGACAGACCAGAGACACCCAGAGATACCTAAAGACCTAGAGACCCAGAGACCAGAGACATCCAGAAAATCTGAGAGATTCAGAGACTGAAAGACTCAGAGACCCATAGAGACCCAGGGAGACTCAGAGAAATCCAGGGGGACCAAGAGACCTAGAGAAGCCAAGAGATTCAGACATATTCACATAGTCCCAGAGACCCTGCCCCAGAAAGGCGCAATCAGTGAGTCAAAACTTACCCATCAGGCCCTTGCAGCCCAGGCCTCCTTTCCAAGCTTAGCACCTTGGCGCTGCATTTATCAAGAGAGGGACGGGGGTCATGGTTCCCCGCCCCGTCCTGTGGGGTTTCAGGCCCTGGGGTCCAGCTGGCCTACCTCCATCCCTCTTGAAGATGATGGAGCTTTTACACCAGGAAGCCGCAGCTGGGAGGCGGGTGGTGCCTGCGTTCACAGGTAGAGGCAGGAGGCGGGGGCCAAGCCCCGCCCCTTCTCAGGAAGGGCTGGATTGGTGGATGGCAGGAGCAGGGCGGGGCAGGGCGGGCTATATAAGCGCACTGGAGGGACGGCTGGGAGTTATTCTGTGGGTAGCTTCAGAGCTCAGGTAAGGCTTCTTGGAGGAGGAGACTGGGCACCAGGTGAAGCACCAGGAGCTCCAGGCTTGTGGGAACCTAGATGGAGGTACCCAGATTGACCCAAGGGTGGTAGGCAGCATCTTCTTTCGAGCCCTTTGGTTGACGACTCTCTCTGGGGATGAGACCTGGTTTAGGAAAGTAGCTAGAAATGTTTGAGGTGGCCTCACCTCAACTTGCTCTAAATCCAAGTACTTGTCTAGTATCATTTCTCTTTCTGGGCCTCAGTATCCCCCACCCTCCCAACGGTGTACCAGGTCAGTGGCCCTTTCAACTCTCTTCTTTGGTGCAGGGTGGGGTGGTGGTGGTGGTTATGGGTTGGGGGGCTAGAGGAGCGATTAAACTATTGGGGTTTTGGAGTCAGTGGGCTTCACCTTTAACCAGCTGTGAGGCCTCATGCTTCAGGTTCCTAGTTTGAAAATAGGTCTTTTGTTAAACGTGCCTTCCTGCCAGGATGGAATAAGATGACAGCCCAAAGGCATTTAGCACAGCTCCAGGCACTTAGGAAGCCCTCCGTAGTGTTTGCTGCTGCTGTTGTTACCCTCTGGCCTGGCCTGCGGTGCCAGGAGGAAGGCGGGGTGCCACAGCCTCCAGCAACTCTTTGCTTCCTTTCTGGCCTCGCAACCCCATGCATCCTCGCTGGCCTCTGTTTTGAGCCTCTAAGTCTCTGCACCTGTCCCTCCCCCTTCCTGGCCCCCCGTCGCCACCCCCTTGATCTGTGCAAGGGGGTAGATACTAAGTTCTGAGCCTGCTTTCGCTGCAGGTCACCCTGCCACGCCCCACCTCCACCCCTTATGAGATGAGTGAGGCCCAAGACCCTGCCTATGTCCCTGTGGTTACGACCCAGGTGAGGCTGGGGGGCTGCAGCTGGCAAGGTGGGGGCAATGGATTTCTCCATTCCTGGCAGCATCAGGAGCTCCAGGCCTTCCTCAACCTTCTGGGTGAGTTTCCTTGCGGGGCAGGTATGGGAGGGGGCCGCGGGGCCTGGTGCCAGAGCAGATGCGAAAGGTGGGATCCTGCCTGAGGCCTCTGCGCCTCCCCCCAGGGGACCCAGCTTTGGTTGGTGGGAGGGGGTGCTGTCAGAAAGTGGGTTCAGTGTCAGCTTGGGCTTCGGAGCTTTTGATGCCACTCTTTAGGGCATCAAAACAGGCCCCCTGTTTCTCTTTTCTATCCCTAGAAGACAGCTTTGTCCAGGATTTCCTCTCCACAGACCGCTGCTTCCGGATTTCGGATAAGGTGAGAGGCACAGTGGGGGTGAGGTTGAACTGGTGGGAATTGAGTGCAGCTACCTTATTGGGTCCCCGGTCTGGTGGGGGGTGCTCCCTTTCCACTCTTAGAACCCCTGTCTACACAGACCCCTCCCCACCATTTTACCTTCTTTTCTTCCCTGCACCAAAACCTCCTTGGGTGCAAGTGAACCTGGCTGCCAGCTCCTAATCCCCAGAGGCTAACTCCAGCCCCCCTCATCTGTCTCTGCAGTATCTCCTGGCCATGGTGCTGGTCTACTTCCAGCGCGCCCACCTGAAACTCAGCGAATACACCCACAGAAACCTGTTCTTGGCACTGTGAGTGGCGGAGGCGGGTGGGGGAGGCACTGTCTGGGAGGTGTGAGATGGGGCTGGGCAGATGCTGTGGCCTCTGCTCCCTGACCCTGTGCCGCTGTGGCTAGGTACCTTGCAAATGACATGGAGGAAGACCTGGAAGAGCCCAAATGTGAGATTTTCCCGTGGGCCCTGGGAGAAGATTGGTGTCTTCAGGTGGGGAAATTCCTGCAGCAGAGGGATGAACTGTGGGCACGGATGGACTTCCGGGCATTGGTGAGCCGCCAGTGCTGTGAGGAGGTGAGGCTGGGCTGTCGCCTGGGGTGGGGGGAAGGCTGGGCCTCCCCCGCATTCATTGTTCTCTGCCTCTCCCAGGTCATGGCAAAGGAGCCGTCGCATTGGGCGTGGACTCGGGAGCGGCGCCCCCACCATGGCGGGGTTCAGAGGGGCTGTCCGCAGGTCCCAGCCCGCTTCCCCCGAGGCCCCGGCCTGTCACCGCCCCCTTGTTCCCTCTGTGACTTGCCGCAGCAGCGCAGCCACCACCAACCTTTGCCTGCATCATCCAAGTGCCCTTCCCTGACCTCGGAGTGCCACCATCCTTATTCCCAAAATTATCTCTCAGCAGTCAAAAACCCCTGGGGTGGGGACTTCTTCATCATCTTGCCCCCCCAGATGCAACTGGAGCCAGGCACATACACCTTCCAGAGTGAGTTGAGGGCAGGAGCTGGGGGGCTGGCAGAGCCTGGGAGGCAGGAGTGGGAGGGAGGGGCATGAAGGCTGGGGGCGAAGCTGTGCCCGCTCCTAGCTGTGTGGGCTCAGCTGGTTTTCTCTCTCTGAGCCTCACTCTCCCCTCCCCAGTCTTCCCGCAGCCTTCCTCACACCCCAGACGCTGATGCTCCGCAGGGGGAAGAACAGCCCGCCACTGGCCACCGACCCATGCTCTACTGGCTGTGTCCCAACCTCCAGCCTCCTGTCTCGGGGGTCTCAGGCTGGGGCAGTGCCACCCCCACCCCTTCCTCCCAACCTGCAACTTCTAATAAATTTGTGTCCATAGGATACCAACTGTGCTTATGTCCTGGCTTGGCTCCTTGACCCAGGGTGGAGGCAGGGGTGGGGAGGGAGAGGTCTGCCAGGGTTAGGATGTGTGAGCACAGGCTCTGTCACAGCTCTGCCCCTTCCCACTGGTGGCCAGTTGCTATTGTCCTCAGTTTCCTCTGTAACATCTGTCACCTATGGATGATGAGAGCTGCCCAGTACAGATAGGATTAAGTGAGATGAGGTGTATGCAGCCCTGAGAAGAAGGCCTGGAACCTATTGGGAATAAAGCTCAGATGGAAAACAGCTCTGTACTCAGTCTAGAAATGTCTTCAGGGGCAGGTCTCTTTAGGAATAAGACTTGGTCTCTTCCCTGGGCTGCAATCAAATGGAATATAGTAATTATTATAATACAATCCCCTATCCCCCAAAAAGACAGAATGATAACTCAAAGTGTAAATTTCTCATTAAGGAGATGATGGGAAGGCTTCCCAGAGGAGTTGGCATTTGGACTGGACCTGGATATTGGCGGAAAGACTGTCTCATGCACCTGTAGTCCCAGCTATTCGGGAGGCTGAGATGGGAGGACTGCTTGAGCCCAGGAGTTTGAAGTTGCAGTGAGCTATGATTGTACCATTGTACTCCAGCCTCTAATAAAAATATTTTAAAATAAAGATTTGGTCTTTGGGGCCAGTTTAAAATTTAAATTCTAGGGCTGGGCGCGGTGGCTCACGCCTGTAATCCTAGCACTCTGGGAGGCTGAGGCAGTGGATCGTTTGAACTCAGGAGTTTGAGACCGGCCTGAGCAAGAGCGAGACCCCGTCTCTACTAAAAATAAAAAGAAATTGGCCAAACAACTAAAAATAGAAAAAATTAGCCAGGCATAGTGGCGGGTGCCTGTAATCCCAGCTACCTGGGAGGCTGAGGCAGGAGGATTGCTTGAGCCCAGGAGTTTGAGGTTGCTGTGAGCTAGCCTGATGCCACGGCACTTTAGCCCAGGCAAGAGAGTGAGATTCTGTCTCAAAAAAAAAAAAAAAATTTAATTCTAGGTCCCCATGTGACGATGGCATGTTATTTAATCTCCCTGTGCCTCCATTGCCTCATGTGTAAAATGTTTTTTGGTCTTTAGTGACAGGGTTTCGCTCTGTCACCCAGGCTAGAGTGCAGTGGTCTGATCATAGCTCGCTGTAACCTTAAACTCCTGGCCTCAAGCAATCCTCCCTCCTTGGCCTTCCAAAGTACTGGGATTATAGATGTGAGTCACCACACCAGGCCTGGTGTTCGTGCTTTGGGTTTTGTTTTTTTTATACATATAATTTTTAAGAGATGGGGTCTTGTGTTGCCCAGGCTGCTCTCTAACCTCTGGCCTCAAGTGATCCTCCTGCCTCAGTCTCCTGAGTCACTGGGATTAGAGGTGTGAACCACCATGCCCAGTGTAAAATGGGTTTATACAAAATGAGTGTTGTGGGATTTGAATGGGTTAATCCCATAGAATGGCTTAGAACAGTGTCTGGCATCAATAGATGGGAGCCATGGGTGTTCCAGTGGGAGGAGCTGCTGCTGCCTTTGGAAAGGCTACGAAGGAAGGTGTGCTTGGGGATGGAGAGGCTGGAGAGTCTGGACAGAGGTAAGAAAGTCTAGAGATTGAGGACATTAGATGTCAAGACAAGGACTAAAAAGTATTTTTAATTTTTAATTTGTTTTTCCAATAGGTATTATATTCACATGTACATTTGGAACCAAGAATCACCCACTTTCCCCTGACTTTGGCCACCTGGTGTCCTGCCCTGGAAACAATGACAATAACAGTTTCTTTTGTCCTTCCAGAGCAAATCTAAACATACAGAATCAAATGTGGTATAATAAAAAATTTAAATATATTTGGTTCGGGACACAGAGCTCCCAAAATCTTTGGGATTTTCCGAGCATAGTAATGTCTTTTGTTCATAGCAAGCCCCTGAGTTATTCCTAACAAGATCATACCTGAGTTTATGCTAATGAGGTGGCAGGGTGGGGGCTGGGGGCTCAAGATTGGGTTATAAACACCCTTGAGCACATAGATGTGCAGGGAGGGTAGGAGCGGGCATGGAACCCTGAACCCCTACCCTTAACACCTTGCCATATGGATCTCTTCCATCTGGCTGTTCCTGAATTGTTACCTTCGCAATAATGTAATATTGTAGCAAGTAAAGCACTTTCCTAAATTCTGTGAGTCTTCTACGGAATGAATTATCACACCTGAAAAGAGGTGGTGGGAACCCCAAAATTTGTAGATGGCCAGGCAGAAACGTGGGTCTCCTGGGCATCCTAGTTGTGGCTGGCATCTGAAGTGGGGCAGCCGTGTGGGATTGAACCGTTAAGCTATTGGGTCTGTGCCAACCCCAGGAGTTAGTGTCAGAATGGAACTGAATTGTCAAACACCCACCTAATATTGGAGAATTGGTGTGAAAAAATGTGTTAATATTTTGTATGATAAGTGGTGTCAGAAAAAAGACACCACACTAAATATGCATACATTTCCCACCCCCTTTTCATTACGTGCTAGAACTCCAAGCATCCTATTGTACGCTGATGACCATAGTTTGAAGATGGTTCCTTTTTCCTACATTCCTTTTTATAGCTGTGCCGTAGTCTCCTTCGTGGCTACATACTGTAAACAAACTGTCCGGCTTCTGCTATTCCAAACACTGCTACGGTGAGTGACTTTGTAAGGTTACTATTATTCAAATGTAAAAAACATATCTGTGGAATGAATTCCTAGAAGAATTGCTCAGCCAAGGGCCAAGTCAAAATTGCCATTTTGGCGATTTTTGCCAAATGTCCCTCTATAGAAGCTATGCCCACATGCCCTGGGACTACAGGAGCATAAGACTTTCAATGAACATCCAGGTCTAGTCCAAATGCTACCTCCTCTGGGAAGCCTTCCCATCACCTCCATTAACAAGAATTTTACACTTTCAAGTTCTCATTCTGTCTTTTCTGGGGAAGGGGGTTGTATTAAAATAATTACAAGATTCTATTTGATTGCAGCCCAGGGAAGGGACCAATGCCCCACTCCCCAGCAGCAACATGAGAAGACCTATTTTCCAGAACACTCACCAGTGCAGTACCAGACTTTCTATCTTTGCCAAATTGATAAGTGGAAAATGGTCTCTTGGTGATGTTTTCATTTGCATTTCTTTCTCTTTTGAGTGAGCTCAAGCATCTTTTCATATGTTAAGAGCTATTTGTCATCTTCTACTTGAACCGTCTTATCTGTGAAACATTCTGTCTCATATCCATTTCTCCACTGTTTTGGGTTTCTGATTGACATATTTTTTTCCTTATTTATTTATATATTTAGATAGGGTCTTGCTCTATCACCCAGGCTGGAGTGCAGTGGCATCATCATAGCCCACTGTACCCTCAAACTTTTGGGCTCAAGCAATCCTCCTGCCTCAGACTCCTGAGTAGCTGGGACTACAGGAGTGTGTCACCACGCCTGGCCAATTTTTAATTTTTTTTTTATAGAGACATGGTTTTGCTATGTTGCCCAGATTGGTCTCAAACTCCTGGCCTCAAGCAATCCTCCTGCCTCAGCCTCCCAAAGTGCTGAGATTACAGGTGTGAGCTACCATGCCCAGCCAATATTTTTCTTAACGGTTTATGGGGTTTATGGTGTTAAGATGTTAACTGTAAATGTTTTTTCACTTCATCATTTTATTATTACTGTATAGATTTCTTTTTAGGCTCTGCCCTCAAGTATAGATTTTTAATGCAGTAAAAAATAAAATTTTATGGCCTTTGGGTTTTGTGCCATAGTTTAAAAAGACCCTTTCCACACTGAGATGACTGGCCATATATCTTTATTTTCCTTTTTTTACATTTAAATCTTGAGTTCATCTGGAATTTCTTCTAAGATGCAAATTATGAATCCAAATTTATTTTTTCCTCTTTTTTCTTAATGTCTCTTATTGCATAACTCTTTTCTTAACAGATTTAAATAAACAGTACTTTTATCATCTACTAAATGCTTGTATGTATGTGGATCTGTTTCTAAATTTCTCTGTCTTCCGTTCATCTATATATCAGTATCCCTCTTTCATTATTACACTTTTTTTTTTTTTTTTTGAGACAGAGTCTCACTTTTTTTGCCCGGGCAAGAGTGCCGTGGCGTCAGCCTAGCTCACAGCAACCTCAAACTCCTGGACTCAAGCGATCTTTCTGCCTCAGCCTCCCGAGTAGCTGGGACTACAGGCATGTGCCACCATGCCCGGCTAATTTTTTCCATATATTTTTAGTTGTCCGATTAATTTCTTTGTATTTTTAGTAGAGACGGATCTCGCTCTTGCTCAGGCTGGTCTCAAATTCCTGAGCTCAAACAATCCACCCGCCTCAGCCTCCCAGAGTGCTAGGATTACAGGCGTGAGCCACCGCGCCCAGCCTCATTATTACATTTTTTTTTTACATAAATTAACCCATTTATTATAGGCTAGTCATGTCTGCAAAGGTGAGCTTCTACTGGTCTTTCAATTCCTTCAGTCTTCTGATGGCGGACTTCACTGTGACAGCAGAAGTGGTGTTGTAGGTCCAAGCACCACCAGCTACTGTTTTCATGCAGGAACCACAGTGCCAGATCCCCACAGCTCGTCTCTTCATCTTGGTTTTGCCGCAGAAGGAGCAAGTGTACTTGGCGTGCTGGCTGATCTCAATTTTCTTCACCATTTTCCGGAGGGAGGCACCATAGCCGGTCCCGTATTTACCGACGATTCCGACCTTCTTGGTGCGTTTAGCCATGTCGCCGCGAACCAGGTCCAAGTCCAGAGAGGAAGGGAAGTAGTCCTCATTATTACATTTTAAACATAAATTTCTCATGTTTTAACATCTGGTGGGGTTAATCTCCATTTATTATTTCTTTTGTTTCCAGAAGTTTCCCGCTTGTTTAATTTTCATATGACCTTTAAATCAGCTTTTCTAGTCTCTCGCCACCCCTGAAAAACCTCTTAGAATTTTTTTTTTTTTTTTTTTTTTTGAGACAGAGTCTCACTTTTTTTGCCTGGGCAAGAGTGCCGTGGTGTCAGCCTAGCTCACAGCAACCTCAAACTCCTGGGCTCAAGCGATCCTTCTGCCTCATCCTCCCGAGTAGCTGGGACTACAGGCATGCGCCACCATGCCCAGCTAATTTTTTCTATGTATTTTTAGTTGTCCGATTAATTTTTTTTTATTTTTTTAGTATAGATGGGGTCTTGCTCTTGCTCAGGCTGGTCTCGAACTCCTGAGCTCAAACAATCCACCCGCCTCGGCCTCCCAGAGAGCTAGGATTACAGGTGTGAGCCACCGTGCCCGGCCTTTTTTTTTTTTTTTGTAAAAAAACAAAGCAAACTCTGGGATCAACTTTATTGCTGATGGGTGTTAGAATTTTTAATTGTGATAAATTTATAGATCAATTTGAGAAGTGACATCTTTATGAAGCAGCTTTGTATCCAGAACAAAGTGTCAATCCCCTGTCCTCTACTTCTTTTCGGTGGCACCAATGGCCAGTGACCCCCAAATTTGTACTTCTATTTGGAGCATCAGGCCTGTTCCCCATCCCAAGCATCTCCCCTTGGGTAGGGGGATCCCCAAGATACCACAAACCTGACCCTGCACTGTTCCCCCAGCTCAGTGTGAGGTTCTCCCTTCTCACCAATCCATTCAGGTGCTCAAACCAGGTCAAGTCTGGTGTTTGTCTTCAGCCCTGGTCTCCAGGGCCGTATCTAACCAGTGATTAATTCTATTGTTTTTAACACCTTTATTGACATAAAATAAACCAAACCACACATATTTAAAGTGCACAATTTTTGTTTTCGTATACACACATCCCCATAAACCATTACTATAATCAAGATAATGACTATATCCATCTCCCCCTCAAATTTCCTCAAGCCCCTTTGCAATCCTTCCCTCTCACCCTTTCCCACTTGCCAGTTCCTCCCAGGAAACCACTGGTCTGCTTTCTGTCACTAGATTAGTGCACATTTTCTAGAATTTTCATATAAATGGAATTATATAGTATGCATTCTTGTCTGGCTGGCTCTCACGCTCAGTAGTATTCTGAGATTTATCCATTGTTCCTTTTTATTGTTGAGTAGTATTCCATTGCACGGATATACCACAGGTTTTGGGTTTACCCATCACCTGGTGAGGAACATTTGTTGTTTCTAGTTTTTAGCTATTACAATTAAAACTGCTATGAATATTTGTGTACTCTTCAGCAAATGCCCAGTAACAGAATGGCTGGATCATATGGTAGGTGTATGTTTAAACTTTTTAAAGATAGACTTTTATTTTTTACAGCAGTTTAAGGTTTACCGAAAAATTTCTCAGAAAGCACGGAGTTGCCATATACCCCCCTCCCTTTGGCATAGATTCTCCTATTATTAACATCTTGCATTAGTGTGGTATATTCATTACAATTGATGGGCAGTATTGACACAATATTATTAGTTTACATTAGGTTTCATTCTAGAATGTTGCACATTCTATGGGTTTGGACAAATGCATATCATGTAGCCACCATCCCAGTATCACACAGAGTAGTGTCACTGCCCTAACAATGCCCTGTGCCCCACCTATTCATCCCTCCCTCCCTCTCCAAACTCTTGGCAACTTCTGACCTTTTTGCTACCTCTAGTTTTGTCTTTTCCAGAATGTCCTATACAGTAGTTGGAATCATACAGTATGTAGATTTTCCATACTGGCTTCTTTTACTTAGCAATATACATTTAAGTTTTTGTAGCATGAAAGCTCATTTCTTCTTATTGCTGAATTTTAAAGAAACTGCCAAACTATTTTCCATAGTGATGGTATTATTTTACACTTCCACCAACAGTGTGAAAGTTCCAGTTCTTTGACACCCTTGACAACACGGTCAATCTTTTAAATTTTAGCCATTCTAGTAGGTAGTTCTTCTAGAAGTGGTCCTTCTAGTAGGTGATCAATCTAATGGTTTTAATTTGTATTTATTTTTTTTTAAGGCAAGCATGAAAATGAAGTTTATGGAGGAGAGAAAGATAGGATTATAGGGGCAAGAGCAAGAAAGTTTACAGAGCATGATCCATACGCCACAGATGACAACCGGACCCAAGGTGGCAGCAAAGGAAGAACAAAAGGAAATTTGCGTTTCCCCAAGAGTAGTGTGTAGAGTGTTTTTTCTGTGTTTATTTGCCATCCATATACCTTCTTGGATGAACTATCTGTTCAAATGTTTTGTCCATTTTTATTGAATTATTTTTTTCAACTGTAAAAGTTCTTTATACAAGTTCTAAGTACAAGTCAGATATAATTTTTTGTGTCAGATATAATCTTTGCAAATATTTCCTTCTATCCTCCTAGACTATGGGTTGGTTTTTTTTGTTTCCATAATTGTGCATTTTGAAGAATGAGTGTTTTATTTTGATGAAGTTCGACTTATTGTTTTTTCTTTTATTGTTTATGCTTTTTTGTGTCATGTTTAAGAAAGCTTTGCCAAACCCAAGATTGTAAAGGTTTTCTCCTGTTTTCTTTTAGAAGTTTTATAGTTTTCAGGTTTATGTTTAGGTGTGTAATCCAGTTTGAGTTAAATTTTTATATGGTGTATCTTAAACAGTCATCAAATCCATCTTCTTCTACCTGCCAACTCACTAGTTTGAACCACCATTCCCTGTCCCAAGATACCTGTCCTAGTCTTTTGCCTGGATTCCCTTCTTTTCCTACCCCCTACTCCCAACCCACTCCCCTGCAGCCTCCTCTTTCCTTTGTACAAATCTGGTTTTTAATTTTTTTTTTATTTTTTAGAGACAGGGTTTCACTCTGTTGCCCAGACTAGAATTCACTAGCTCACTGTAACCTCAAACTCCTGGGCTCAAGCAATTCTCCCTCCCAAGTAGCTGGGACTACAGATGTGCACCACCACACCCGGCTAATTTTTAAATTTTTTGTAGAGATGGGATCTTGCTATGTTGCCCATGCCAGTCTCAAACAGTTGGTCTCAGACAATCCTCCCAACTCAACCTCCCAAAGTCTTGGGCTGACAGGTGTGAGCAACACAGAGCCCCTTGTTCAAATTTGTTCAGTCTTCTACCTCAAGTAGAATAAAATCTAAGCTCCCATGGCCCACCCAGCCCTACCACTCTCCCCGGTTTTCTCTCTGCTTAAGCGAAACTAGCCAACTTCAGTTCCTGTACCATGCCAAGACTTCTTGTTGGCAATTCCCCTACCTGGCATCTCCCTGACCCCTGCTGTAACTCCCTCTGATTAATACCTCCTTTAACACCTGGACTAGACAGGGCTTCAGTAGGGCATTACCTTAGCACCAACTCTTTCCTCCCAGTTAACTATGGGTATAATAACTGGTTCAAAGTCTGCCTCCTTCAGAGGGGCCAAGGCTATGGGTCTTCACCATCTTATGCCCAGGTGAGCACAATGCCCTGTGCATATAGGAAGTGTTCAGTGCCGATTTGGGGAACAATCAAATGCAGTCAGCAGGAGTGGCAGAAGGTTTGTGAAAGTATTGTGGGGCACATGGGTTGAGCCAGGGGGCTTTGCTACCTGTGCAGCACATCTTCCCTCTCCCAGACCTCCCTGCTCCCTGTGATCCAGCCACAAGAAACAAATACTTGCAGTTCCCTTTATTGGTGTGCGTTCCTCCAGCCTCTAGACTTTTGCCCTCACTGTCCTTTTTTTTTAAGAGACAGAGTCTTGCTCTGTCACCCAGGCTGGAGTGCAGAGGCCTGATCATAGCTCACTATAACCTTGAACTCCTAGGCACGAACAATCTTCCTGCCTCAGCCTCCTAAGGACTACAGGAACGTGCCACCACGCCCAACTAATTTTTAATTTTCTGTAGAGATGGGGTCTCACCATGTTGCTCAGGCTGGTCTCAAACTCCTGGCCTCAAGCGATCCTCCCACTTAGGCCTCCCAAAGTGCTGAGATTACAAGCGTGAGCCACTAAGCCTGGCCTGGCCCGCTTGCTATTCTTTCTACTAGCAACACCTTGACCAGCGCCTTGTCTAATTAACTCCTATTCCTCCATAATCAGGACTCAGCTTCCTCAATCCTCAAAAATGGACCAGGAGAGCACCCTCCCCCAGCAGGGGTTGGTCTGCCTTAGTCATGGGTCTCTGCTATGCAAAGACCTGCCAGAAGAGTTTAGTGAAGATAAATGGTGAATCAGGGCATATAGCCCAGGAGCTGGCTCCAGCCCTGACTCACCAGGTGAGGGAGTTCAGGCAAGTTACACCCTCTCAAGCCTCAGTTTTCCTCATCTGTAAACTGGGGGCGAGAGTGGGGTCCAATTAGATCAGTGGCTCTTTTGGAGTCATGGGCCCTAGAGTCCTAGGAAAGCTATGCAGTGTTTCCCCGGCAAAATGCTGTGTATAGGGTCTATAAAGGGTGCAGCAGCTGCTGGGCTGGGGCCCCAGACCAGCGAAAAGCCCTGACCTGGGGACTGCTGCAGCCCCCTCATCCCCTTCTTGACTCCCCACCTTCCTGTAGTCCGTGAAGCAGGATCTCCGTGTGCTGGGTGGGCCTTCGGTCCTACTCACAGCCTCTGCCGCCCTCTCCTGGGTAATGCGGCATATGGGCGCTTCCAGATGGGTGGGCTGAGGGCCTGGCGGAGAGGGCAGGAATGTCCACTTCTCCAAGTCTCCCGGCTCAAGAAACCCCAGAACGTCAGAGAGAAATGGGCTCCCACGGTTGCTCACCTCCAATTTATGCGCCGCACACACCGGGAAACCAAGACCCCGCGGGCCGGGGACTTACCCAAGGTCACGCGGCCAGGCCCGGTTCCCCCGCGCCCCGCCCGCAAGCTCGGGGCCGCGGAGCGGGGCGGCAGAACCCGGGGCCTGCGCTCCAGGGCGCGGGGGTGGGGTGGGGGTGGGGAGGCGGCCCAGCCTGGAGCCGGGTTGCTGCGGGGACCCGGCGGGGTGGGGCTGCCTTTTGCCGAGCGTCCGGCAGGGGTCCGCTCGCCGCCAGACCGGCTGCTCCTGGAGCAGCTGCCGCAGCCTGAGGTAATCTCGGCGGCGCGCTGGGGACCGGCTGGGAGCGGGTGAGGACAGCTGCAGCCGCGGAGCCAGGGGCGCTGGGGAGGGGGCGGGCCGGGGGCTGCGGGAGGCGGTGCCGCCACTGCCTGACGGCGCTGGAGTGCCCGCCGGGAGCGCAGCGCGGGGTGGGGCCGCCTGGCCCTGCAACTCGAGCTGCTGCCCCCGGTTAAAAATACCCCCTGCCCTGCCCTCCCCCAACCCCCGCGGTGCCCTTCCGTCCCCTGCCCTCCCCACCCGGACAGGCGCTGGCCCCTCCCCAGGGACAACTCTGCCTTTTACTAATTTGTCCTCTTGCGGAGTTGGCCAGGGGCCTGTGGAGGGAGGGGTGGGGAGACACCGACAGTAAGAGATAGTCAGAGACCTTGCCCAAGAGATAAGGGAGAGCCGAGAGGAAGCAGGGTAGAAGCCCGAGGAGGAGGAGGAGGAGGAGGAGAGAAGAGACGGAGGGCGGAGGGGCGGCGGGAGGAGGGCGGGGAGGAGCGCTCTTCCTGGTTGGGCCCTGCCCTGAGCTGCCACCGGGAAGCCAGCCGCAGGGACCGTAGCAGCCCCCCCCAAACACCCTTCCCCCAGGTAAGAAGCTGGGTGGCGGGGCTGGGATTCCCTGACCCCAGCCACTGCTCCGGGCTGAGGGCTGCCCGGCCCTTGCTTGGGGCCCTCTGCGTGCCTGGGACAGGGGTGGGGGCTCGGGAAAAGGCACAGCCCAGGCGCCTGCCCCTGCCTGCGCTCACCACTGTCTCCAAGCGCTGGGCTGGAGTCCACCAGCTCTGCATCGCAGCCTGTTCAGGGGTTTGGGGAGGGGGACCCCAACTGCCTGGAGTTTTCAGCCCCAGGGAAAGGGGCTAGTGTGCTAGGAGCTTGGCTAGTTAGGGGAGGGGGTTACAGGCCGGTAAACAGGGTCAGAGGCCTTCCTGGGGTTTCCCACCTTCCAAGTTCCTTGTGCCATCAGGAGGCTCCGCCCTGCCCCACCTGGCCTTCTGGCTGACCACAGAGCTGCAGGCCTAGGACAATGGGAGCCATGAAAGGAGAGGTGGTGGCCGGCACACTCGGGAACTGGGGAATCCCTTTTCTGGATCGTGGGAGCATAGGGAGGTGTCTGAGAGCCCTGACTCCATGTAGGGGGAAGTGAGGCAGGGAAACCTTGGGTTTGAGGCAAAAGGGTGGGCAGGGACAGGAGGGCAGGTTCTAGTCCTGGGAAGGCCTGGGTTCTGAGCAGGCCCATCTATCCCATAGGATGGCAGAGGAGATCATCATACCGGTGTACTGCACTGGGATATCAGCACAAGTGCAGAAGCAGCGGGCCAAGGAGCTGGGCCTGGGCCGTCATGAGAATGCCATCAAGTACCTGGGCCAGGATTATGAGCAACTGCGGGCACAGTGCCTGCAGAGTGGGACCCTCTTCCGTGATGAGGCCTTCCCCCCGGTGGCTCACAGCCTGGGCTTCAAGGACCTGGGTCCCAACTCCTCCAAGACCTATGGCATCAAGTGGAAGCGTCCAACGGTGAGGGGGGCCACCCTGGGTGGGACTCAGCTGACCCCTGATCCTGGGTGAGGAGTGGGGCTGGGACTCCAGGTCCCTGGTGGGAAGTGTGGTCTGGGGTGGGTGGGTGCCAGTTTCTTGGAGAAACCAACACAGGGACAGGACTCTGGGTCTCTCACAGGAGCTGCTGTCAAACCCCCAGTTCATCGTGAATGGAGCGACCCGCACAGACATCTGCCAGGGAGCACTGGGTAGGCCCCTCGGGGTGGAATTCCTGGTGTTTTTTCCACGGTAGTTCCCCATTCCCGTTCCTTTGGGCTCTGCCCCAACTCCTCCCTCCCGCAAGCCCAGACAGGCTCTGGCTATCAGCACCAGGGCTGGTTTGCCCAGATTCCTAGGTCTTTTCTGTAAGCTAAGCGGAGTTGGGCACCCCAGATTCTCCCCCACATGAGCTTCCACATGCACCCCTCGGAGGCAGATTGGTAAAGCAGACCTACATGGATCCCTTTCATCCCAGGGGACTGTTGGCTCCTGGCTGCCATCGCCTCCCTCACCCTCAACGACACCCTCCTGCACCGAGTGGTTCCACACGGCCAGAGCTTCCAGAATGGCTATGCCGGCATCTTCCACTTCCAGGTGAAAGGCCCTGCACCCACCTGGGGAGGAGGGGTAGTGGGCACTGGAGGAGATGCAGAAGGGTGACCCACAGCACTCTGAAGTTAGGGTGGCCAAGGGCCACACCTTGTGGGGGCCAGCCCTCCCTCTAGAAGATATTTGACCTCTCAGTGCCATCTGAGGTCTGTCATGTGTGAAACTGTTGGGCAGGTATTTCGGCTGGCAGTTTTCCTGGGTGGTTGTACATTTCAGGTAGAAAGTGCCTGGGAGAGTAGAAAGACTTCTGTTATATCTTGTGGGACAAATTTCTTTCTTCCTCGGGGTCTCAGTTTCCCCATCTGAAAAAGGAGCATTCCACTGGGGCAAACAGATCAGCACATGTGGCCCTCCCCAGCTATCAGTCCTCCCGTCCCCGGGCTCCTCCTGGGCTTTGGCAATCTCTGACAGCCCTGCAGAAAAGAAAGTCTACACCAGCTTTTCCTGACGTTGTTTGCGCACAGGGCCCATTTTTCAAGTCACACAAATTAATTCTCAATGAGCTGGTGCTGGGAGAGACACACCCCAGGAACCCTGGATAAGACCCTCCAGCCTTGGTGGCCCTAGCCCTGTCTGGAGGACTCCTGGGTATCCCCTCTTTCCGCCTAGTCAGGGAGCCCCTTATCCCACTCTGTACTCGTCCACCTTGCGCGGGAGGAGGTGGCCTAGAGGACCCACCGTGGGGATGCACTTTGGCCAAGTGCCACACCTGCCAGGCTCTAGTCCGCAGGGGCGCGGCCTCGTCACCCTTTTCCCCGCCCCCTTCCCTCATTCCTCCAATCTGCTCCTCCCTGGCCTCCAATTGGCCTGCTCAACATCCCCCCGCCCCACACTCGCAACCTGTGCTCCTTGGGCCCCGCCTCCTCTCCACCCTCATTGTTCGGGCCGCGGCCCCTCAGGTGGTATCTGGAGTACTTGGTCGCTTCTGGCTCCAGGAGCCCTGGGCCTCGGCCCTGACCCCTTCTCCTCCTCTGGGAAACCTGCCTCTCATGGCATCTCTGAAGGGAGCCCCGTGATGGCAGGAATCAGCCCTGCCCACCTTGTGGTTGAGGGATCAGATGCCACATTTTCATTCCATATCGATGACGCGCTTATCCCCCTAATGCCGGACACCCAGGCCTAGAACGGGGAGGGAAGGGATAGGGCGTGGCCTAAAAAGGGGCTGCCTCGTGGAGAGCCCAGCCTTGGTTTGTTTCAGTGCTGCGCTAAAGGCTTTACCTGTGTGCTCTTGTTTAACTTTTCTGTGAGGAAGGCACTGCTGTTCCCTTTTACGGCTAGGGAAACTGAGGCACAGAGGGGATAATTTGCTCAGGGTCATGTATCTAGTTTACACTGTAGAGGCAAAGGAAAGCTTCCTCTCTACCCCATGAAGGTTCGCTGAAAAAACAACTCACAAAAGAAGATTCATAGGAGAAATGGCATACAAATTTATTGGCATACAAATTTATTAGCGTACACAGGGGAGGCGGGGGGAAATCACAGAGTGATTACCCCAACCCCCCAATGGCGTACAGAAGCTTATATGCCATCTCGAGGTGACAGAAAGAATGGAGGCTGGAGCATGGCCCAAAGCAGACTGTGGTAGCAAGACAGGTTATGAGAGGGGGGAAGAGGAGGCCTGGCCAGCAAAGGTGGTCTTGCTCTGTAGACGAAACCTCACAGGTAGCAGCCCTCAGAGAGATGGCAGATGTTTCTTTCAGACCTTTAAAGTTGTCAGACTCATTTAAACTTTCCTAGATCTGAACAAGGGAGGGCCTCAAAGAAAACCTGGCTATATCAACACAGATTTCTCTCTACAGATGCAAATCTGCCCCACAAGACAGCTGTACAGGGCTGCTTCTGCTCCCAGGCCTTCTGAACAGCCATCTCAAAACATGTCAGACAAGTATATTTTGGGGTGGAATATTTTGATTTCCTTCAATACCTAGATACATGTATCTAGTGTATATCTAATATACATGTGTTTAACATATATCTAGTATACATGTATCTAGTAGACACGCATCTCGTGTATATGTAGTATACGTGATGATCTAGCCTACATGCATCTAGCGTGTATCCAGAATAATGCATCTAGTAAGTGGTAGAGAGCTAAGGGTGGAGCTCAGGCCTGGGGATCCCGAGACAGGTGCTCACTGTGCCCCCTCCCCTGCAGCTGTGGCAATTTGGGGAGTGGGTGGATGTGGTCGTGGATGACCTGCTGCCCATCAAGGACGGCAAGCTGGTGTTTGTGCACTCTGCCGAAGGCAACGAGTTCTGGAGCGCCCTGCTCGAGAAGGCCTATGCCAAGTGAGTAGGGGCCCAGGGCACAGCAACAGCCCACCTTGGGGGTGGGGGCTCCTCACCCTCTTCTCAGGTCCTGCTTGATGCCAGAGCACTGATCTGGGCTGCCCACAGGGTAAACGGCAGCTATGAGGCCCTGTCAGGGGGCAGCACCTCAGAGGGCTTTGAGGACTTCACAGGCGGGGTCACCGAGTGGTACGAGCTGAGAAAGGCACCCAGTGACCTCTACCAGATCATCCTCAAGGCGCTGGAGCGAGGCTCCCTGCTGGGCTGCTCCATCGACGTGAGTGCCCCCTGCCCCGACCCTCTGACCCTGACCCTGGTACCCTGCAGCCCTGGTATCCTGACCTGTCCTGTCTTCCAGTGGGTCCCTCTCCCCAACTCAACCCTAGCTTCATCCATCACTCCAGCCCCACCTTCCACTTCCACACCTGGTGTCACTCCTGTCCCCACCTCCTGCTCCTTCCTCAAAACTCAAACCTTAGCTCTTCCCCAGACTTGGTTTCCCAACCGCCCACTGTGCCCCATTCCCTTCTCACTCCTGTCATCTCACCCCAGGCCCACCCTTCACTGCTCCTTGGTTCCCAGGACTCATCTCCAGGCCTCCCTCATCTCTGATCTCAGACTTGACCCCAACATCACGGCAATCCGCAGCTCTGACCCCAGCCCCCATTTCCTGTCCCTAACTGGCTCTATCCTGACCTCATGTCCCTCCACACGAGGCCCTCTGCAGGCCGTGTGGCTCTGAGGGGCTGTGCATGGCTATATGTGTGTGCACGTGTGTGTTTGCACAGGTCTGGCCAGCCCTGGCCAGTAGCAGTGTCAGTGGGGGTGCCTGGGTTCCCCCTGCCCCGGTGGCAGTATTAGAGTAGCCAGGCTGCCCTCCACCCCAAAAAGGAGTGGCATCTATATGTGGGGGTGAGGGACTGGATGGCTAGATGGGATCAGGGTCCCTGCCTGCCACTCCCAGCAGCTGTCACATGTGCAGGTGAGAACATCCAAGATCCATGAGCGCTTGGGGCTCTTCCGATATGCATGGGGGGCCTGCGCCCCGGCCTCAGTGCGTGTGTCTTTCTGCAGATCTCCAGTGTTCTGGACATGGAGGCTGTCACCTTCAAGAAGCTGGTGAAGGGCCACGCCTACTCTGTGACTGGGGCCAAGCAGGTACTGCCATGGGTGGGGCCTCCCCTACAGGATGGTTCCTGTCACCTTGTCTGTCCTTGCCTTTCTGGCATCTGACCAGGGCTTTGGGAGGCTCTGGCTCCTCCTATGACTTCTTATAGCCTTTTATCTCTCTCCTGGGGACACCCATCCTGAGATACTTATCATGTCCTGCCCTGATTAACTGTAGCTCATGTGCACGGCTGTAAATTCCTGGAGGACAGGCTTCATCTGGGTCCTGAGCAGGGTTCAGAGAGGTGGTATGGGAGGCGGGCCGGGAAGGAACGTTAAAGTAGGTGCCAGAAGCTGGTGCTGATGGGAGCTCTGGGGAACAGGTGAACTACCGGGGCCAGATGGTGAACCTGATCCGGATGCGGAACCCCTGGGGCGAGGTGGAGTGGACAGGAGCCTGGAGCGACAGGTGAGGGGCTGTGGGCAGTGTGCACTGGCTGGGGAGGCTCACGGAAGCTCTTAGGTGCCCCTGACACTTCTGCCTAGGCTGGACTCAGGATTGAGTTACTGGGTCTGGGGACTACCCTGATGGAGCTCAGGCTGTGCAGGCCCCTGTGCCCAGCCTGTGGCTTTGCTCAGGGCATCTGACCGGCCCTGATATGACAACCCCGTGGAACTGGGATCTTAGGGCCTGACCTTAGGAGGCCTTCTGACCTGGGCGGGGTTGGACAGACCCCAGGGACAGAGGCCAGGCGGGTCAGTGCCCACCAGCCCCAGCAATACCCTGCTCCCCACAGCTCCTCAGAGTGGAACAACGTGGACCCTTATGAACGGGATCAGCTCCGGGTCAAGATGGAGGATGGGGAGTTCTGGTGAGTGTCCTCTGCCCCAGCTTGGCCCCTCTTGGGGCCGTCTACCCCACCTCTCAGTCCCTACAACCCAGCTGGAGCGGCATCCTGTCGTGCTCTGCCTGGGGCTGTGACTCACCTCCACACTTGGATGCTCAGGATGTCATTCCGAGACTTCATGCGCGAGTTCACCCGCCTGGAGATCTGCAACCTGACGCCCGACGCGCTTAAGAGCCGGTCGATCCGCAACTGGAACACCACGCTTTACGAGGGCACCTGGCGGCGGGGCAGCACTGCGGGGGGCTGCCGGAACTACCCAGGTGACCGGAGCCTGCGGGCCCACGGGGCACACAGGGGCTGGGGCTGGGCCTCACTGCTTTCTGGCTCCAGGAACTCTGGCAAGGCACATCACCTTGCCGAGCCTCTGTTTCCTCACTTGTAATGTAGAGACAGTAGGCTGATCTCTCAAATTTGCTTTGAGGAGTAAAACGTTAACTGTCCTTGTAAATTCTAAAGAGGTGCTCTTCGCCCACCATTTTGGGGCTTGAGTCGTTCCCTCCACCTTCCTCCCTTCTGCCACCTTTCCCTGGGCAGCTAGATCCATGTGACTGACTCGGAGCAAGGCTCGGCCCCTGCCTGAGGGCGCACCAGAGCTGTCCTGCCTGCAAACGTTCTGCTCTCTGACCTCCACCTGGGACCCTTTCAGCTTCCTTACTCCACGCCCTCGTGGAACTAGCTAATCTGTTGAACCCACTGCTTCTACACTATCCTTCACCTCCCATCATGCCTTCGCTCCTTACCTAGGTTAGAGTCATCATTTTAATCTTGTCCCTGCAAACTCTCTCAGTCTCCTGGCTCCTCCCTCCCGCTGCTCCTGCCACCTGGCACAACAATCCTAGCTGAACCCAGCTGTCTACCAGCTTGGGAACCACTGAATGTGGCAGGAGAGAAATCACAACCAAGGCTGTATTTTCTCTGTACATTCACAGCCACAAACCTCAAATGGGCACTTTGCATGCTCCCCTCCAATTCCACTACTAACCAGGAATGTTCCTGTTCTCTCCTCAACCTCCCTCCTCTATGGTACTCTCACCTTTGGACCTGGCCTTGCACTTCAGTGAAAAGACAGACCTCAGCCAGGTGTGGTGGCTCACACCTATAATCCTGGCACTCTGCAAGGCCAAGGCAAGAGGATTGCTTGAGCTCAGGAGTTTGAGACCAGCCTGAGCAAGAGTGAGACCCCATCTCTCCTGAAAATAGAAAAAATGAGCTGGGTGCAGTGGTACATGCCTGTAGTCCCAGCTCTTGGGAGGCTGAGGTGGGAGAATCGCTTGAGCCCAGGAGTTGGAGGTGGCAATGAGTTATGATGACACCACTAACCTGGGCAACAAAGCGAGAGTGTCTCAAAAGAAGGAAAAGGACTTCATCCTGTAGGACACTTCATCATATTCCCACCTCCAAATCCCCCAGCCTTGTCTGCACCTGTGCCTGTCCTCACTGCCTCCCCACCTGTGACAGTGGCAGAACTGTCCCCGCTCATGGGGTCCCCCCACCTCTGAAAGCATTTGCTTCTTTATCCGTCACCTCTTTCTCCTGTGTCCTTACGAAGAATCCTCAGTCTTCAAACAGAGGCAATTCTCTCTTGACCCCACTTCCACACACAGTTCTCTGCTCCCTTCAAGGCAAAATTTCTCAGGAATTACCACACCCCCTGTGTCCTTTCTCACTGGGATTCATTGTTTAACCCTTGCCAGTCCAGCCACATCCCTACCGTGCTGATGAAATTGACCCTTTGAAGATCACCTATGGCTCTGGCTTTGACGGTCCCCTGCTGCTCTGTCCTTCTGTCCTGCCTCTTTCAGCAGTCTCCGGTGTGGCTCACTGCCCTCTGTTCTGAAGCATTCTTCTCCCTTGTAGGGATCTGGTTTCAGTTTTTCCCCAAATAGATAACCACTGTTCCCTGGCCATTTATTGGGAAGTACTTCCTTTCCTCACTGCCCAGCAGTGCCAGCTTAGCCATGTTAGTTCTGGGTCTGTTCTGTTCTGGGCTCACCATTCTGTCCTTTGATCTGTCTCTCTGCCAGTAACACATTGATTTCATTGCTAAGTATTGGTAAGAAATCCTGCTATTGGACAGAGTGAATTCCTTCTTCAAAAGTCTCTTAGCTGTACTTTTCTTTTGTTTTTCCATATGAATTTTAGAATGAGTTTACCAAGTCCTATGAAAAAAGAATAAATGTCAGCCGGGCGCGGTGGCTCACGCCTGTAATCCTAGCACTCTGGGAGGCTGAGGCGGGCGGATCATTTGAGCTCAGGAGTTCGAGATCAGCCTGAGCAAGAGCGAGACCCCGTCTCTACTAAAAAAAATAGAAAGAAATTAGCTGGACAACTAAAAATATATATATAAAAAATTAGCCGGGCATGGTGGCGCATGCCTGTAGTCCCAGCTACTCAGGAGGCTGAGGCAGGAGGATCGCTTGAACCCAGGAGTTTGAGGTTGCAGTGAGCTATGATGGCACCATTGCACTCTACTCAGGGTGACAAAATGAGATTCTGTCTCCAAAAAAAAGGTCAAAATGCACGTTATTGTATCAGCAACGATTACGCGGGAGATGTAATTTTAGCTTTTTTTTTGAGACAGAGTCTCACTCTGTTGCCCGGGCTAGAGTGCCATGGCATCAGCCTAGCTCATAGCAACTTCCAACTCCTGGGCTCAAGCGATCCTCCTGCCTCAGTCTCCTGAGTAGCTGGGACTACAGGCATGTGCCACCATGCCTGGCTAATTTTTTCTATATATTTTTAGCTGTCCAATTAATTTCTTTCTATTTTTGGTAGAGACAGGATCTCGCTCTTGCTCAGGCTGGTCTCGAACTCCTGAGCTCAAACAATCTGCCCGCCTCGGCCTCCCAGAATGCTAGGATTATAGGCGTGAGCCACTGCGCCTGGCCTGTCCATCCTTTTTATTATAGCCATCCTACTGGGTGTGAAGTATTGTTTCATCGAAGGTTTGTTTTGTTTTGTTTTTAATCTCTCTTCAGTTTTATTTGGGGTCATTTGAGGTTTTGATCTGCATTTTCCTAATGACTAATGATGTCGAGCATCTTTTCATGTGCTTGTTGGCCATTTGTATATCTTCTTTGGAGTGTCTAGTCAAATACTTTGCCCATTTTTAAATTGGGTTATTTTTCTTTTCATTGTTCTTTATATATTCTGGATAAGACTTTTATAAAATAGATAATTTTCATATTTATTCTCCCATTCTGTGGGTTGTCTGTTCATTTTCTTGATAGTGTCCTTGGAAGCACAGAAGTTTTTAACTTCGATACTACTCAATTGATCTATTTTTGTTGTTGTCAGTCATGATTTTGGTGTCATAGCTAAGAATTCATTGCCAAATCCAAGGTCATAAAGATTTATCCCTATGTTTTCTTCTAAGAGTGTTATGGTTTTAGCTCTTATATTTCGGTTATTGGTCCATTTTGAGTTAATCTTTGTATGTACTGTGAAGTAAGGGTCCAGCTTAATTCTCTTCCATGTGGAAATCCAATTGTCCCAGCATCATCTGTTGAAAAGATTATTCTTTTCTCATTGAATGGTTTTGGCATCCATGTCAAATAATCAATTGGCCATAGATGTATGAGTTTATTTCTGGACTCAAAATTCTATTCTTTTGGTCTGTATATCTATCCTTATGTTAGTACCACACTGTTTTTGTTTGTTTTTTTCTTTAAGAGATGGGAGTCTTACTGTGTCTCCCTGGCTTGATAGAGTACAGTGGTGCCATCATACCTGATTGTAACCTCCAAGTCTCGGGCTCAGGTGATCCTCCTGCCTCAGTTTCCTCAGTAGCTGGGACTACAGGAACACACCAGCATGTCCAACTAATTTTAAAATGTTTTGTAGAGACAGGATCTTGCTATGTTGCCCAGGCTGGTCTTGAATTCCTGGTCTCAAGTGATCCTCCTGCCTCAGCCTCCCAAGAGTGCTGGGGTTATTGGGCATGAGCCACTGCACTCAATGCACACTGTTTCAATTACGTAGTTTTGCATATAGTAAGTTTTGAAATTGAAAGAACTTTGTTCTTTTTCAAAATTGTTTTGGCTTGTGTGCTTACAATTCTGTATTAATTTGGGGATCAGCTTTTCCACTCTGTGAAAAAGGCTGCTAGAATTTTGATAGGGATTTCATTGACTCTGTCGATCACTTTGGGTAGTATTGACATCTTAAGGACATCAAGTCATCCATTCCATAAACATGGGCTGTCTTTCAATTTTTTTTTTGTCTTTAATTTCTTTCAGCAATATTTTGTAGTTTTTGGTATATAAGTCTTCCACCTTCCTGGTTAAATTTATTTCCATTTCTTTTGTTCCTTTGGATGAGATTGTACAGGAATTGTTTTCTTAATTTTCTTTTCAGATTGTTTATTGCTGGTGTGTAGAAACACAGCAGATTTTTATGTCTTGATCATGTAACCGGCAACTTTGCTGAATTCATTTATTTGCTCTAATAAGTTTCTTGTGGATTCTTCAGCATTTTCTGTATGTAGGATCATGCCATATGCAAACAGAGAGTTTTACTTCTTCCTTTCCGATTTGGAGGCCTTTCATTTCTTTTCCTCGCCTAATTGCTCTAGCTAGAATTTCCCATACAATATTGAATAGCAATGATTTAAGTGGTATCTTGTTCCTGATCCCAGGGGGAAAGCTTTCTTTTACCACTGAGTATGATATTAGCTGTGGGTCTTTCATAAATGCTCTTTATCATGTTAGGAAGTTCCCTTCTATTTCTAATTTTCTGAAATTTTTTTTTGTCACGAAAAGATGTGCTTTTTCTGCATCACTTGAGACAGGTGATCATGTGGCGTTTTTTCCCCTTCATTCTATTGATGTGGTGTATTGCTTTGATTTTCTTTTGTTGAACTACTGTTGCATCCCTGGGATAAAGCCTCCTTTACCGTAGTGTATGTTCTTTTCAATATAGTGGTGGGTTTGGTTTGCTAGCATTTTTTGGAGGATTTTTACATCTATATTCATAAGTGATATTGGTCTGTAATCTTCTTGTGATGTCTTTGTTTAGTTTTGGTATCAAGGTAATGTTGGCCTCATAAAATAAGTTAGAAAGTGTTCCCTCATCTTCAATTTTTTGGAAGAATTTGAGAAGGGTTGGTGTTAATTCTTCTTTAAGTGTTTGGTAGAATTTGCCAGTGAAGCCATCTATCTGGTCCTGTGCCTTTCTTTGTGAAGAGGTTTTTGATTATTGATTCAGTCTCTTTGTTATTATAAATCTATGGAGATTTTATATTTTTCTCAAGTCAGTTTTGGTGATTTGTTTCTTTCTAGAAATTTTTCCATTTCATCGAGGTTATCTAATTTGTTATCATAAAATTGTTCATAGGACTTCCTTATAATCCTTTTATTTTTGTTAGGTTGGAAATGATGTCCCTCTTTAATTCCTGTTTTTAGTAATTTAAGTGCTCTTTTTTCCTGTTCAGTATGGCTAAAGGCTTATCAATTTTTTTGTTTTATTTTGTTTGTTTGTGACAGGGTCTCTGTCACCCAGGCTGGAGTGCAGTGGCATGATCATAGCTCACTGCAGCCTCCAACTCCTGGGCTCAAGTGATCCTCCTGCCTCAGCTTCCTGAGTAGGTGGGACTAGAGGTATTCGCCGTCACCCTCAGCTAATTTTTTAATTTTCTGTATAGACAGGGTCTCACTATGTTGCTCAGGCTGTTCTCAAACTCCTGGCCTCAAATGATCCTCCTACCTTGGCCTCCCAGAGTGTTAGGATTATAGGCATGAGCCACAGTGCCCGCCCTTTGTCAGTTTGTTGAGCTTTTCAAAGAACCAACTATTGGTTTTATTGATTTTTCTCTATCGTTCTCTATTCTCTAGATCATTCGTTTGGACTTTAATCTTTATTATTTCCTTTCTTCTGCTTGCTTTGATTCTGATTTACCCTTTTTCTAGCTGCTTAAAGTAGAAGGTTAGGTTATTGATTTGATATTTTTCTTTCTTAATATACACACAATGTTTTCATTAGCATTCTATGTGATTTCTTATTTCTATTATCATTTCTTTTTGATAAACTAGTTGTTTAGAAGTGTGTTTTTTAAAACTTCTAAACATATGGGTTTTTTCCCCCTAGTTAAAAAAAAATTATTTCTATCTTAATTTCCTTGCAATCAGAAAATATGGTCTGTATGAGATCATAGTTTTGAAATGAACAGAAGTTGGCACTATGGTCTAGCCTGTGGCGAGTTTTCATAAAGATTCATGTGTTCTGGAAAAGACAAGCTGATATTTATACTGTGACTACATGCGAAACACTCTTCTAAATATTTTAAATATGATAATTTGGTTAACTCACACTGAACCTATGAGTTAGATACTATTATTATCCCTATAATATAGGTAAGGAAACTGAGGCACTGAGCAATTAAGCAATTTGCCAAAGTCACTGATCTATTAAGTGATACAGCTGGGATTTGAACCCAGGTAGTGGGATTCTGGAGTCTGTTCTCTTGACCAGTACACTGTTCTCTAAGTATTGGGGGAATGTTCTATAATTGTCCATATATCAAACTTCTTGATTATTTTGTCTACTTAATCTATCAATTACTGGAAGAGGGATGATAAAATCTCACACCATCCTAGTGGCTTTGCCAATTTCTCTTTGTATTTCTATCAGTCATTTTTCTTTATATATTTTGAGCTATGATATTGGGTTCATCAAGTTTAGAATTGTTATAAGCTCCTAGTGAATTAAACATTTTTTTTTTTTTTTTGATACAGAGTCTTACTCTTTTGCCTGGGCTAGAGTGCCATGGCATCAGCCTAGCTCACAGCAACTTCAAACTCTTGGGCTCAAGCGATCCTCCTGCCTCAGCCTCCCAAGTACCTGGGACTACAGGCATGCACCACCATGCCCGGCTAATTTTTTCTGTATATTTTTGGTTGTTTGATTAATTTCTTTCTAATTTTAGTAGAGATGGGGTTTTGGTCTTGCTCAGGCTGGTTTCGAACTCCTGAGCTCAAACGATCCACTTGCCTTGGCCTCCCAGAGTGCTAGGATTACAGGCGTGAGCCATCACGCCCGGCCATGTGAATTAAACATTTTAAAAAATTATCTAGGGACAACCTTCATCTCTAATAATTCCTTTTACTTTCAAGTCTATTTCAGCCATTGTTTCTATCGCTATTCCAGTTTTCTTTTGGCTAGTATTTTTGTATGTCTTTCCATACTCTTTATTGTCCAATCTTTCCACAACCCAGTGTTTTTTTATTTCTTGTAAACAACATATAGCTGACTTTTTAATAATTCAGCTTGAAATTTTTTGTCCTTTGATTAGAGAGTTTAGTTCATTTATACTCACGGTGATTAATGATATATTTGTAATTATTTCAATTGACTGAATGTGTTTACTTATTTTCTGCTTGTCTCTCTTGTCATACTGTCTTTTGCATTGAGTTTTTTTTCTCTCCACTAGTTTTTTCCTTTATGAGTTTGAAAGACATAAGAGTTTGCTTCATACATCCCAAAGTTTGGTAATGAGCAATACAAAGACTTTAGAATATTTAACTTGGATCACCCCCTCCCTTTGTTCATGATGCTATCATTAGCTAGCATTTTAATTCTAAACAATTTTTTTCTGCCATAAATTAAACATCACCATTATTTGAGATAGCCTGTATTTATCTGGACTGCCCACAAAATAATAGTATTTTTGTTCACTATTCTCAGACCTTACATCTGAGATCATTTGCCATCTGCCTGAAATATATCCTTTTGTATTTCTTTTAACAAGGATCTATTGGTGATAAACTTTCTCAGTATTTATCTAAAATTCCTTTATAGTGTGCTTATTCTTAACAGTTTTCTGGATATAGAAGTCTGGATTGACATTATTTTTAGCCCACTGAAGCTACTATTATTCCTTATTCTGCTTCCATTGTTGCTATGTGTGAGTCCAGAGTCTGTCTACCATGCTTTGTTTAAAAAATCTTTTAAAATTTTTTCTTTTATACTCTATGATTTCACCATGATTTGTAGAGGTAAGGCTTTCTTTTCATTCTTCTGTGGATTTATCGAGCTTCCTGGATCTGAATTGATGTCTCTCAACAATTCTAGAACATTTTTAACCATGACCCTTTAGAATTTCACCTCCTTCC
Organism: Avahi laniger; assembly: GCA_963575035.1. Classification (NCBI taxonomy): domain Eukaryota; kingdom Metazoa; phylum Chordata; class Mammalia; order Primates; family Indriidae; genus Avahi; species Avahi laniger. The sequence goes on along the minus strand of CAUYSK010067496.1, from coordinate 4,876 downwards.
CACTCTATCTTCTTGTTTTGGAATTCCAATCAAATGTAAGAAGTACCTTCTCATTCCATCTTCTCTCTCTGTTAACCTTGCTTTTAGATTTTTCCATCTCTTAATCTCTCTGGGTTGTGTCCCAGGTAGTTTCCTCAACTCCATTCTCAATTCACTAATTTTCTTTTTGGCTGTGTCAAATCTTTGGTTAGTTCTTCCAAGTACTTAATTTCAATTAATTTTTTTTTATTTCTAGAAGTTTTAATGGATCTTTTCAAATCTGTTCATTCTTGCTCATATTCTCAAACTTTTCATTTATTTATTTAAACATAGTAAGCATAGTCTTATATATTCCGTGTTGAGAGTGTTAATATCTGAAGTCTTGGTCTGTCAGTCCTTGTCCATTGTGGCGGTGGGTGCTCAGTCATAGTGCCTTGTTTCCTTGTTAGGTCTCTGCTGCATTTGGCCTAGAAGTTCATCTGTGGGAGTTCTTTTTGAGTCCTCAGATGAAGTTAAGTTTTTCCAGCGTGTTTCTATCAGTCATTTGGGATGCTGCCAACACAGGTTGGACCCCCTTAATGTTTCCTTGACCTCACAGGCAGTATGAATTAAAACTGAAGGGTCATGTGAAGGCTAGCTTGTATTTATTTATTTTTCTTCCTCCCAATGGGCTTTATTTTTCTTTCATACTTAACTGCTGACATTCCTTATGAGGGTTCCAGTTTTATTACCAGAATCTCCTATTGGATTCTTTGCCTCCAGTAGATCCTGGACTTTATCTTCTGCCCGTGTATTCAGGGCTCAGGGTGTCCAGGGGTTGACAGAAGTCCTTAGGCATTATTTACCTTGCAGGGCTCCTAGTTTCTATTTTCTAAAAACTTCTTTATTGAGATTTAATTCACATACCATACAATTCACTCAAAGTGTATAATTTGTTATCCAGGCTAGAGTGCAATGGCGTCAGCCTAGCTCACAGCAACCTCAAACTCCTGGGCTTAGGTGATCCTCCTGCCTCAGCCTCCCAAGTAGCTGGGACTACAGGTGCACACCACCATCACCAGCTAATTTTTTCTATTTTTAGTAGAGATGGGATCTTGCTCTTGCTCAGGCTGGTCTCAAACTCCTGAGCTCAAGTGATCTTCCCGCCTCAGCCTCCCAGAGTACTAGGATTACAGGCGTGAGCCACTGTGCCCAGCCCACTTAAAGTGTATAATTCAGTGTCTTTTAGTATATTCCCAGAGTTGTGCAACCATCACATCAATTGTAGAACATTTCATTATCCCTAAAACAAACTGTGTATCCCTTGGCCCTCACTTGCCAGCCCCGGCTACCACTAATCTACTTTTTGTCTATGGATTTGCCTAATCTGAGTATTTCATATAAATGGAATCATACGATATGTGGTCTTTTGCTACTGCCTTTTTTCAATTAGCATAATATTTTCCAGGTTCATTCATGTTATCACATATATTAGTACTTTGTTCCTTTTTATTGCCAAATAATATTCCATTGTTTGGATATACATTTTGTATATTTAGTCATCAGTTGATGGATAATTGGATTGTTTCCTCTATTTGGCTATTACAAATAGTGCTGCTATGAGCATTCACGTACAAGTTTTTGTGTGGACATATATTTTAATTTCTCTTGGGTATACACCTAGGAGTGGAATTGCTGGGTTATATGGTAGCTCTGTGTTTAACCTTTTGAGAAACTGCTCGACTCTTCTCCAAAGTGGCTGCACCATGTTAATTTTCACCAGCAGCACATGAGGTTCCGATTCCTCCATATCCTTGACAACACTTACTTACCTTTTTGATTATTGTCACTTGGGGGCGGTGCTGTGGCTTATTAGTGCTTTAAAAAGGCATTTTGCATATTCTTTCCAATACTGGGTGGTTTTAGTCAAGAGGGTTCTTCAAGCAGCTAAATCACCAAACTACCAAACATGCAAGCCCCGGCTGGCTCTCTGTGGCCTCCTGTCAGACCCCTGTTTTCTGTCTTGCCCTCATCTAAGTCATTGTCCACACAGCATCTCGAGTCACCTTTTAGAATGTTAATCAGGTCATGTCCCTCTCTGTTGCAAGTGAGTTGTAGGGTCCTTTTGCTCTTTGATTCAATCCATGCACCTTAGCCCCTGACCAATGCCTGCCAGCTCCCTGGATCACCTGGCTGCCCGGACGCCTGCTGTCCCACAGATGTGCGAGGCTCTTCCCTACCTCTGCTCTTAGATCTCCCTCTGCCTGGCTCGTGCTTCTCAGTATCTTCCCAGAGCTGTGCCTTCAGGTCTCAGCTCACATGTCACTTTCACTGACCGACTTCCACTTGCTCTCTGTCATTACTCTGTTCACTGACCTGACTTGCTCACGCTCCGGCCTTTGCTTCTGGACTGCAAGCCCACGAGGGCAGGACTGTCTGCTTGCTGCATGCCGGTCACCTGGCACACGCTGGGCACTTACTAATATTTGTCGAATGAAGGAATGGACACGTGGGAGTGTGCAGGTGAGGCTTGCAGAGGGCCGCTCTGCCCCACCTCTGATCTCGCCTCCCCCGACCTGCAGCCACCTTCTGGGTGAACCCCCAGTTCAAGATCCGGCTGGAGGAGGTGGATGACCCAGACGAGTACGGAGATCGCGAGTCAGGCTGCAGCTTCGTGCTCGCCCTCATGCAGAAGCACCGCCGCCGCGAGCGCCGCTTCGGCCGGGACATGGAGACCATTGGCTTCGCGGTCTACGAGGTGAGCCCGTGGGTCCCCCTAGCACGGCAGGCTTCCGCCAGGGGACGCCAGAGGCCATTGCCGCTCGGACCCATCCTGGGCGCACTGGGAAGCCGCATCCCGAGGCGGGTGGCCAAGAGAGGCCTCCAGAGGCACCTGCCAAAGCCCTCTGGCCTGGGCAGATGGGGTCCTACCAAGCATCCCATGGGGGAGCGGGGAGAGGAAGGTGGTTGGCTCGAAAAGGAAGGATTCTGGGATTCACCCTCATCCTCAGAGGGCGGGATGCTGCTCTGGGAAGAGAAGCTGGCTCAGCTGCCACCTCGGGAGGCAGCTTCTGGGGTCAGACTTTGGCTCAGCTTTAGAGAGAAGAGGGCCCGTGGGCTGCCCCGGGGGAGTGGAAGAGTGTCAGTAGAGGCTGGAATGGAGGTGTGTGACAGGGACGCTCCCCCCCACCCCCATTCTCTGTGATTATTGCTCCTGACTGTGTTCAAGATGGAAGGGGTGGGAGGGGACTTCAGGACCTCCCTGGCCAGGGGCAAAGGAAGCCACAGCCTTGGCCTACACCCAGAGCCCCTGGCAGCAGACTGGCGTGGACCTCTCATGTCCCTGGGCTCTAGGACATTTTGGCTGGCCACTCCAGGGGCTGTCCTGGAGACTGACTCAGAGCTGAGCCCTAGGGCATTCCAGGGACACAGAGAGCCCTGCCTGGGCCCTCCCTCTTGGGATCACTCTCTGGTGTGGGGACAGGTCTGAATCCTGTCTCCTCATCTTGCCACTCCCGTCTAAGAACTCAGGACCTCTGCTCAGCATGCACTCTGCCCTCTGCTCCTGGGACAAACACGCTTCTCTAACTTCCCCTGTCTCTCTTGCAGGTCCCTCCCGAGGTAGGTGTGGCATCTGACTCACCTGGATTTATATACCTCCAGCTCGTGACCTGAGGGTGCCCAGAGGGAAGCAGCACGGTGGCAAACCCACCCTTGCATGGACAGCTAAGGAGTCACCTTATTTTACTGCTTGAAAAGTGCTTTCCCCTGACTGTTCAGTGGGCTGAACAAACATTGCTCTCTTGAGGGTCAGAGCAGGTATAAGTGTGGGGGCTGGATTTGAACCCTGGTCCTCAGAGCATCCCTGACATGCACACACGAGGCTCTTCCCATCTTGCCGTTGACACTGAGTAAGTGCTGACTGGGGCAGTCTGGGTCAATGTTGGGAGCAAAGCGTTGAGCAAGTTGCTTAAGCTCTGAGCCTCAGTGTTTATGTCTGTAAAATGGGCATAACAGCACTGCCTCACAGGACTGTTGGGAGCATTAAATGAGATGCCAAGTGTCCTGCAGTGTCTGACATGGGGAAACTCCAAGTAGTAAGAGTGAGAATATTATTTAAATATGTGCCTTATCTGCATTTAACTACTCCTCATAACTCTCCACCCTTGCAGCAGGTAGGGTAACATTTTACAGATGAGGAAACTGAGGCAAAATGACTTGTCAGGGTCATATAGGCTGTGAGTGACTTGGAGCCTGGGGTCTGGGTCTGGGGTTGACCCTGAGGAGGGGCTGAGTGGGCGGCTGCAGCCCCGCTTCCCCTCCCTCCCTCCAGCTGGTGGGCCAGCCAGCCGTGCACTTGAAGCGTGACTTCTTCCTGGCCAACACATCCCGGGCGCGCTCCGAGCAGTTCATCAACCTGCGGGAGGTCAGCACCCGCTTCCGCCTGCCGCCTGGGGAGTACGTTGTGGTGCCCTCCACCTTCGAGCCCAATAAGGAGGGTGACTTTGTGCTCCGCTTCTTCTCGGAAAAGAGCGCTGGGACCCAGTGAGTCATGGCCTGGCCCCCCGCTGCTCTGCCCTCCCCTACCTCCCACCTCCAGGTGCTTGCTCTGTGCCCCACTCTGACCCCGCTGTTTCTTCCCACTCTCTGCAGGGAGCTGGACGACCAGATCCAGGCCAATCTCCCTGACGAGGTGCGTGGTCCTACCCCCACCAGGCACCGTCCTCTCTCCCTTTCCCCGGGTGTGTGATGAGGACCTGGATGTCCCAGCCCCTGGGCGCTGGGCTCCTGTTGGCAAGGCCCGGGCGGGGGGGGGGGGGGGCCGCCCCCCGCCGGCGCCCGGCCGCGGCGCGCCCCGCGCCCCCCCCCCGCCGCCGGGGCGCGCGCGGCGGCAGAGGAGAGCGGACAGCAGGCGCAC
>CAUYSK010067494.1:0-126096 GCA_963575035.1 Avahi laniger | reverse complement strand
CTCTGGCCATTCAAGCCTCCTTCCTCCTCTTCAGACGTGTCAAGCTTATTCTAACTTTAAAGACTTCACAGTACTACTCAGCCACAAAAAGCCATAGTGACCTAGCACCTCTTGTATTATCCTGGGGACCTTTATTATCTTAGTTCTTAGATAGTTCTTAGATCCTAAAAAGGTTCTGTATAAATACATGTGAAATTAATAAATGCACAAATAAATTAATGAATCACCTTTCGTACATTTAAGCGTTATAAAGTCCTCCTGATACAGAATGATGCCACAGACAATTCTAAAACATTGTTGCTGCTCTGCAAATACAGATTCCAGAGCAAAGGGGCTCATATCTTCCTTAAGCTGTTTCTACAGTATCTTCCCCCAAATGGTTGATCTGTGAGCAGAGCTGTCATATTCAATATATCCTAATGATAAAGTGATTCTTCAGAAACTCTTCCTGAGTGTCACCTATAGTGACATGCAAGGAATGTAAATAGACCTGTTTCCTACAAATGAGATGTCTGGTGACTGGCTCAGCACCTAAATGCACACCACCACCTCACCTGGGTGACATTGGCTGCTTGTGTCCCAATATTATTTGCCACAGGGGCCACTGGAGGTAACTGATATATAGAAAAGCACTTCCTGTTGAGGAATTATCCATGAGTGGACTAGAACAAAGTCAAGATTTTTTTTAACTGGTATTTTATTTTATAATAAAGAATGTATTTAAACTGGTATAAAAGGTAATTCCCCCAAAACGAGATGACCTTCACATGAGATATCTTGGAAAAAAGGTAAATTTGAAAGTTCTTTAACTTTAAATATTTATATCATTCATCACTTTTGTATTATAGGAACCTTCATAAGGACCCACGGAAATCACTGTTTTTCTAAGCAACCACATGATACTCAGGGACATAAAGAAATATTATCTATGTTATTACAGGTACCGGCTAGTCATTCAAAGGACACATGTATGTGCACCAGGTACCTCCCAGGGAGCTCTGACTCTAGTAGGAAAGTTTTACATTCCAAGAAGGACAAGTGCTACTTCCAGTAGCTCTGAATTCTACCCACTCTCTGCTGTGAGGCACACTGGCCAAGATGAGTCTCTGCATTGACGTGTTTAACTTTCCTGTTATTTAAGAGTCTAAAAACTGGATTAATTTTACTTGTACCTTAGGAAAAAATTCCTCTGCTGCATGAACCATAAACACAAAATTCACTGATGATCTTTAAATGACCCAGAAACCAAGATAAATTATAGTTGTAATTAATTATATAACACGACATCCCCTAGTAGTTAGCTAGAGGTCTAATACAGAAAACTCTGCGGTTGGAAAATCTGAATTTAGGGACTTATCACAGACACAGAGCTGTGGTGAGCACTCACCAATTCCTAATCTTTCTTCCAGCATGTTTGACCTCAGACAAAAATCACTTAACCTGTTCTTATCTCCCATGCTCTTCTGTAAAATGGGGATGCAAGTCCTGGACCCCTCAAAGGGGATGCTGTGTCAAACTATATATTAATGATTTGAAATAAAATGATTTCACACAGAACACATCCGAGGAATTTTAATGAAGCTGGGTCACTAATGTAACGGGATTAAGAGCCAGTAAGTGCCAATATGATGCCCAGTTTATCAGAATTTTGTCCAAAACAGCTTTCATTATACCATATCGACATATATATATATTGATGCAGGACAAGTGTGTGCAAGCACAGCCGCGTGGTCCAAAGATGCAATGACCCTTTGCTTGCTGAATATTTGCACGATCTCATATTGTTTCAGACAAGTGCCTTAAAAATGTGCAATGGGTTTTTTTGCAATGCATTTTACCGATGAAAAATAAAATCAAACCTTATGTCTGAGTCTCCAACACAGGACCCCATTCCCTGGCTTCTGGGATGGGGCATGGTCCACTAATGGCTCTAGCCTTGGCTCTATGTACAGAATGCCAACCCCTCATTTTGTATTGAAGGCAGGATATGTGCACAAGATCTTCTCTCTGCAAAACATCTTGTGTCAAAGAATATTTGTCCAAAGGAGTATCAAATAATAATAAAAATGTTAGCATCATAATTACAAAGTAGATTAAAATGATTCATTAAAGCATGGGGAGAGAGAGTTAAAAGAGTAAGAGAAGAACCAAGAGAGATCATTCATTTCATTTGTCATTGTATTTATTTATAGATAAGATGCTCTCAGAACAAACTTTACCAAACCAACAAGGAATACAAATTTTAACCCAAATGACTTTCAGTTACTGTGTATGCCAGGCACCCTTTTACGTTTCAGAAGGAACTGTGGGCTCAAGAAGGATATAAACACCTTTGACGAAAGGCGTCGAATGCAGGCAAGAGTGGCTGAGCATGCCCAAAAGATCTGACCCCGAAGAAAACTCTCTTATCATCCAGAAGCTCAATGCAGCTCACTTTTATGGGTTGAGATTCAATAGCTGCTAATTCGTCTTTGTACTCAGAAGAAAAGAGAGTTCCTGGATATTCCATTCTAATTTACCGTAAGCAGATATTACTATAATTATCAGAACTAAAAATATATTGGACTCACAGTACCTTGAAACTGATGAGATGGCATACTAGAAGTTTTGGAATGAGGCAGTGCAGACTTTGAATACAGGCTCAGTCACTTAGTAGTTAGCGATTTGGCCATAGAAGCAATTTAGTTCTCTGAGTTTCAGAGTCTTTATCATGGGGTAGGAATAAGAATATTAATCTCTCGAGGTTGAAAAAATTAAGTGAGATAATGCAAAATGGCTACCATAATGTCTGAAACATAGTAGGAACCAAAAATGTTCTTTCTCCTCCTTAACTATCCATATGTGCATATCTATCTAACAAAGCCACATGGACATAACTTAAGAATACCTGTACATCTTTTCCTACCAATATAGATGTTGTACACATTAATTTAAATTACTCCAGACTTCATTTAAATTTGTAAATGTTAAGGGCTTCAATGCTAGTGCTAGCAGGGTATGGAGGAGATACACTCTGGATGGAATGAAAAGCATGAAAATATCAGCTATTTCAAAATACCCAATTTTTTGAGAGCAGGTAGACAAAACTTTGTGGCAGTAACTGTACAGGTCACCAGGATATGTCGATGCTATGCAAACAAAGCCATTAAAAAATTCCCGTGAGCACAAGAATATGACTGAGTATGTGTTGGAGACAAAAGAGGGAATATTCAGGTATTTCTAGAAGATTCCCATCATTGTTTTTTGTTTTTGTCTTTTTAGTTTGGACATCACATTACCCCTTTATCCCATGCAAATTAATCTTTGTGTCAAGTTAATGTGATGGCAATAACATGGGAATGGGATTAGGGTTGGTAAGAGCCAGGTATATTCCTTGAGTAAAAAGCATTAATATACATATTGGCTTAAGGCTAGAGTCTGCTGGATACGGTTGCGCCATATCTCGGAACCCAAGTCCTAATGAATTATTCAGCTCAGCAGAATAATCCAGCATAACTAGGAATAAGCAGCACATCCATTGAGGGCAATGTCGTAGGGAGGACAGACAGGAATTTTTATTTAGTGGTTATCTATATTGTGCCAAACACCTTAAGAAGGACATTCTCCTCGTACAGGGAAATCATTGAGGCTCAGAAAAAGACAAGAAATTTGACTCCATAGGATGGTAAATGTTAACCCTGTATTGAAATCTACATCTGTCTGCCCCCCACCCCGAATTCACGCTTCAAGCTGTTTCCACTAGTCCATATCATCTGCAAACCCCAATGCTCACCATAAATACCTATCAGTGGCCCTTCCCTGCAATCCATCAGCACTGCAGAAAAGCTCATGCCGTATCTGGGTCTGTATCTGCCTCTCCACGTGTGTCTCAGAAAGATACTTTATCTTTCAAGTTTTATGGCTCATATCTGTGACTAAAATATCATTTATGACAATTCCCATCTGCTAAGCTTCAAAAGTGATATAGTTCCCTTGCAAAGGGCTGCTCCCAGGGCCTAAGTTATAAGTCAAGATTTGAGTGGAATCAGAATGTACCTAATCCCCCAGGAAGCTGAGCATCTTTAAAACGTGTCCATTTCCCTGAAGAAAAGCTGTTCTCTGCATGTTTTAAGGCCCCAGAATGCAGGAGCATCGGGCCCCCTCCAGAGCAAAGAGCTGGGCTCCTGCAGCCGCCCCAGGTCGGACCCTGTTTCTCATTCTGAGCAAGAAAGCAGAAGGCCCGGTTCCTCCGTCATCCCTGACAGTTATGGACTAGCCGTGCACCTTATTAAAGATTAAGGTTTGCCCGGGCACTCTCTCCTGGCCAGCTCCTGCTCACGGGCCGGCATTTATTACAAAGGAACTGAAGATTAGCACCATCCATCCTGCCTGGAGACGACGCACATCGCTTAGTGGTCTCACAGAACCAAGAAAACGTGGAACAATGCAGGACCTCCGTCTCCCAGCCCAGGGTCATCATGCCTCTTAATACAACCAGTAGCTTTGCTTCAAGATTGTCTTTACTTTATTTTAACATCTTTTTTTTTTTCTAATTTCATATGTAACACATGTTCCCTATAGTAAATTTCAAAAACATAGAAAAGTTCAAATAAAAAGCAACCTAGAAGCAGGATACTCTCCATATTTTTGAGTATGTCTTTCTCCGCCTCTTTCTTTCTTTCTTCTCTCTCCTCTCCTTCTTCTTTCCCTCACTCTTTTTCTTCTCCTTTTCTCATAAAGTGGCTTTTATATGTTGACATAAAGGTTCTCTGTAAACCCCAAGTACCCATAATAACAATAATAATAATCCTAATTTATTATGGAAGAATGGAAGAAGAACACCTGGCAGGCAGGTTGCCCCTCCACCATTCCGTGCTCAGGGCAGGCGTTGCTAATCCATTGGGAATCTCCTCCTTCCTGAGTCTCCAGACAAAGCTCCACACAGCCACTGCTGGCCAATCAGGGTGGGCACAAGATGTGAATTCTCTTTCTGTACGTGGTTCCTGTCCTCAAGGTACTTACACTATAACCTGGGCAGCAAAACAAATAAAGAGGCATGAGGAAAACTTCAAGCAAAATAGCACCCCAAAGGCACATAACAGATGTCTGACGCAGGCTAGGGACCTGGGTTTCCTAAGGAGAGTGAACAGCGCGTCCTTCTGAGTCTGTTGGTGTCTAGATGATTCCCTCTATCGTGAAATTCAAAGCGTCAGTGGGTGCTCATCCTCCTGTGAATTCCAGCTCCGAGGCCGAAATAGGATGCCAGTGGGGAGAGGGTGATGTGAACTGAGGAGCATTACGCATAGCAGGAGGTAAGTTGTGAATCACATCTTTCAAAAAACAAGTTATGAGACATCCTTGTTTTTTGATCTGGCAACCACACTGCTAGGAAATTAACATGCCTGTTAAAATTAACCAAGGTCCATATTATCTGATTTATGTATCTCTATCAGATAACTCTGTATACGTGTGTGTAGTATTAATATTTATAATAGAAAAAAATTGAAGAGTCCACTAAGGAAACTGACTAAATAAGATATGTCACAACTACCCAGTATAGGAAAATTGGAAAAGGCCCCATGATATATTATTAAGTAAAATAAGCAAGATAAAATTAACAGAAAGCATATAGTCCAGGGTATGTGTGTGTGTGTAAACCAAATACATCTGTGCACACATACATGTATCATATGTGAGCATATATACATGTTGGTGCCTTCTCCCCTCCCTGAATAGTCACTGCTTGTAATTCGCTTTAGTGAGACATTAAATTCAGAGATGGGCTTTATTTTTCCTTTTCCTTTCCTGGTGTAAGTGCCATTTGAATTATTCATCATGGACATGTATCCTTTAACCTAAACAAACACAGAAACATGTTTACTGGTTGCTCTGGGTGGTGGGACTGTGGCACATTTGTTTGCCCCTTGATTCTTCACGGGAGATGTATAACACACGGATGTTACGTTAAAGAGTAAATCGCGGGCTTCAAGTGATGGCGCGAGGTCGGGAGAGGGAAGGGCAGATGGAGAGGAACAAGGCAGGCGTTGGCATATACTAAAACATCAGAAAGGCTTCTGAAAACCTGCACAGAACTAAAGGTTTCCGAAGGAAAGGAGAATAAAATATAGGCATGTTGGAAATACAGAGAACTTCTATCCAAATAAAACACCTCTCCTGCTGATGCAGAGATTCCCCTATTGGCGGTCTGCTTCTGGGGTCGCCGTGCATTAGTATTCTGCTCACCAGGGCTGCAGTCACCATTTCTCTCCATTTCTTTTTGACCTCAAGCATTTTCTGCATAAATGTCACTGTTCTTTGCAATTAATCATGCCTACCACAGACTAATTGTGGACAACAGTCCAGCAATTAGCAAAAAAAAAATGCATTTCAAATATGCATGGATATTCAGAAAGCATTCACATTCCAAAACCTCGGGTACCTAAACAGGAAAATTGGCCACTGTTTCACAAGTTCCTTTCAAATTCGATGTGAACTCGCAAGATAATCAGATCATAGCTGATGGCACCCAGGCCTAGGGTCTGCTAATGAGAAAATGGATCCTGAAATGCGTGCTATGAACTCTGCAAAGCAGCACATCTGAAAATATCAAGCATGCCCTTTAGAGAAGTTAAAGTGGAGGGGGGGAGAGAGAGAGACAGAAAGCGAGAACTTATTGGAGATGATAAAAACAAAAATGCTTTTGAAACATACAGTGATTCCTGGTAGATATAATTGGACAACTCAGAATGAGGTACACACACAACACAATCTACCTCCCAATGCCATTACTGTAGTTAGACGTTAATATAACTAGTTGCTTATCGCCAGTAGACCAGCCTAGACTACATGTTTGCTTGTTAGTATTTTGTCGTAATATACAGAAGCGAGGTAACTTTGGGCAATAGTTCTCAACCAGGGACAAGTTTGCTCCTCTCTGCTGCCCAGGGGACACTGGCAATGCTTGGACATCTTTTGGTTGTCATAAATGGGGAAGGAGGTGATACAGGGATCTGGTGGGTAGAGGCCAGGGATGCTGCTAAATGACCTATAACGCACAGGGCAGCCCCCCAACAACAAAGAATTTTCTGGCAATAGTCAATAGTGCCGTGGTTGAAAAATGTCAACAGTGTTGCGGTTGAGAAACTGACTTAGAGTAATTAAAAAGTATGGATTCTGGACAAGAAAGCCTCGCTCATGGCTATGACACATAACAGCTTGCTAGCTTCAAGCAAGCCTCTCAATGTTTCCGAGCCTCAGTTTCTGTCTCTGTAAAGTGGGGATAATACTTCCTACTTTGCAGGCGGGCTGCAAGAATTTGAGATCATGGGAGTGAAAGCACTTGTCACAGAAGAAACGGGAGCTGTTATGATAATTGCAATTATTCCTATTATTTACTTATTTTTTCAATCTCATTGCAAAACAGAAAACACAACAAACTCGGAGAGGTGTGTTATTGCTAATCAGGCACCGTGGCAAATAGCCCTCCATCCTCCCAGGAATAAACTAGTCTCACTTCAAACAATTGTTACAGTTAGAATCCAATTGACTCCAGACAAAAGTATTGAGATAATCAGCATATTAAAGCCAACACTATAACCATATGTTAATTATGTAAATGATTCATTTTAATCAGCTAGAACCATGTAAAGAGTAACTAGGAATGCAAATGCAGGGAGTTATTAAAAACCTCATTATTATTCATCTTGGTTCCATGCGTGAACGTATCCATCCAAACAGATGAATTAATAGCGAGAGGAGAGATGAAAGGGCTGGAGGGAGAGTCTGCGGGACACCATCTGTCTGCTTCTGCTCCTTGCTCGGGCCTCCACTTTGCAGAAAAGCTGGATAAGACACACAAGAAGGGGACTTCGGGTTCCTCAGGAAAGCCCAGTCAGCCCCTCAGAGCTGCAGGGACATCATGGTTTCTGCTTATCTGGGTGTCTTGTCTTTGCTTTTTACTCTGAGGCTGAGGGTGGGTGGCGTGGCATGGAATCCGTCTGCTGTACTAAGCAGACCAAGGGTTTGGATGGATGGGATTTCCCACCTCATGCTCGAGTTGTGAAAACCGCCTTCCTCCTTCTTTTTCTTCCTCCTTCATTTTAACTTCCACCACTACCATGCTATGTACTTCTTCATCGTCGTCCTGCCTGAGCCAGGAGGATCACCTGGCACCTCCTCCTCAGCTGCATGTTCTTTGTGTTGGAAACAAGAAAGGGAAAGACCCTTCTCGTTCCATCAGGAATGAGTGAAGCCTCTCCCATGATGGGGATGCACTTGCTTTGTCGGCTTGATGTGAGGATAACTGTCCAGCTGTCTCTTCTCACCATCAAGTCCCTAAACTGTAGTAGCACCCAGGCTCCATTTATTTTAAAAAGTGACTTAAAAATAATAGTGTTTTGACACCTTCACGAAACCTTTTTAAGCACATAAAGACTCTTGATGAATGATGTTTGTTTGTTTTCTGGTAATGCATAAGCTCTCCAAAAATGAATCTTCTCAAGATAAATAGAGGGAAAAAAAACCAAATGGATGGAAGATCAAACACTGGTTTGGGAATCACTTACAGCCTTTCTTCTCTCTTCAGAGTAGAAATTATACATTGGCAACCCTTGGGCTAACGATGTATTTGGTTATATGTAATATGGATGTGGTATGTGTGCACATATATATGCATATATATGTATCATCATGGTGAACGTGCTCATAAAAATATGGATTTTTATTTAGTTTCTTTTGAAATATCAGAAAACCTGGTTATGCAGAGCCTGTACTACTGCATGAGAAAAAAAAGACAGCTAAGGAGAAGCTGCCTCCTTTCGAAGGAACATATGGGACGGGACATTTGTTCTCTATTTCATCACAATTCCCATCGTACTGACTGATGTGTATATGGAATTATGTGGGCATCTGAGTCTGGAGTTAGAGAATATTGCAAGCTGAGTAGATTTCCATCTCTTCTATTATATCTACAATAGAAACCTGGAAAAGATACTCATGATGCACTAAGCAGAGGAAGGGCCCTTCTCTTTCACAGGAGGCCACAAGCACATTTTCATTGCAAGCAACTGAGGACAAATCAAACATTTGAATAAAGTTGAAGACGTGTAAGAGAGTCCAAGGAAGGGAGAGAGACCGGAGAAAGACTCGCAGAAATGACAGGTGCACATCTGGTTCTGTGCGGCTCTGCTTGTGACAAGACTTCTTCAGGGGCCAACGTGGTGATCACTACAAACTGAACATAACTCCTTATCTGAAAACAGCAAATCCCAAATGTGCACTTTTTGATTTTATGGCCTCATCTATCAAACAGTAGAATGGTGACCAGGGTCCTCAGTCACTCCCCAGGGCATAGCTGCCAACGCCACCCAGCCCAGGGGTAGGTCTCCAAACTCACTAATTGCTTGCCAGTAGGATGTCCTGATTCCCTGATACCATATTGCCTAAGACTAAAACAACACAAAACAGGGATCAAGCCAGAAAGCCCATCTGCAATTCATTTCACACCAGACTTTAAAAACACGTCCACCTGACAAAAGTACAATCGATCATTTCAATTCATTTTTAAAAGAGTAAACATGCTCGAAATTAAATGATTTGGGGGGATGAGAAATAAGAACATCCAAAAAGCTCTATGTGCTTTGTTCTTCATATTCTAATTCTTTCATGTTTCTCTGCCTGATGTCTCCTAATGTACTTTCACTAGAATACCATTTTTGATCTTTAAGCCCTTTATGTATTTGTCTGTGCTTACTCTTGAATGCCTTTGTAGCTGCCATAATTGGGTCTCTGGCACCATTTTAATAGGGCTTAGCACAATGCAGGCTTGACAAATTTCATCTAAGTGGAATAAAAAAGAAAATTATCAATATCATCGGAGAAACCGACCAGAGTCTCAAATACACCGCAACAAATATATCAAACAGGACACGAGCAGCCTAAGGCAGCCTCTGTGGTCGGACCAGAGAGGGATGGCAGAAATCATCTCAGGTTGTGCCTTGACAGCCTGTCTGTCCTGGAGGGTTTATAAATCCACTCGTCTGGAGGCAGAAGCCTGGGCCAGATGATTTTTCAGGGCCCAACTCGGTTCAGGCATAAATGTCAGAGCCCAGCTTCCCTGGAAACATGCACAGCCTTCGTTTCCTCTCCAGGTGCCTGGGCCTTTGTGATTTTCAGCCAAGGTGCTCAACAATCTGGCAGTGTCTAAGTGACATTCTCTGACACAGCTCTGCTGGAAACAACATCGGATTTACAAATGTCCTGGCAATAAGAGAACATGAGATTGAAGCAGAGGCCCATGGGGGTGGCAGCCTGGCTCAAAATGATCCCGGTTTCCCTGGGAAAGGCCTCGAGACACGTGCTTAAGAGAAGCACCGGCCACGTCTGTGCCACGCCCCCGGGCCATGTGCTCGGGCCGCAGCTGACTGGTTCAATGGTGAGCACCAGATCTATGCCACGCCAGTCACAATCTTCCCTGGGAGTCTCTGACACAGAACCGGAGAAAAGACTCAAGCAGCCTCTCCGATCTCAAAATGAAGAGGCTCGGTAGCTATTAGCAGACGTATCTCCCACCACGTGCGGGAAGCTAGTTTGTGAGAGTGACTCAAAGAAAGAAGACATAGAAGGAGAGTCTTATGGTTCTAATATTTTCCCTGAGTCCCAACTACCCTGGCTGCGATCACATGAGATATGCCTGTATCCTCCGGAATCGAGTCATCACTTTGCATATGTTGATGTGAGTGGTGTTTATCTCTCTTACACTAAAACAGAATTTCTCAATCTCTGCACTCTAGATATTTTGGGTGTTATAATTCTTTGTTGTGGGAGGTTGTCCTGTGCACTGTAGGATGCTGAGCAGCAGCCCTGGCCTCTACCCGCTAGATGTCAGCAGCATGCCCCCAACCCCGACGCAAATGACACAATCAAATTTCCCAATGTTCCCTATGGGAAAAATCACTCCCACTTGAGAATCACCACGCTAAAATAATTTTAATGCAGCAATTCAACATTAATAACCAACACTGTTCTTTTGCCCTGCCTGGCTGTGGCTATGATTTGGTGCATGAATTGAGACTATGGAAAAGGTTAAGTCCTGATTTAGGCTCTCAGTCTTGAATATACTCTAAATTCTTCCTTGCTACAAAGTATCCGGCAAGGTCCTTCACATATTTATTACCCTGTGGAGTGTATCATCTGTTTCTCTGGTTTCTGGTGACATTTATATCTCACAAAGATGTTTATGGTTACAAGGAGGGAAAAAGGTCCCTCATGTTCATGACACTGGTCTTGAAACATAATCCATCATAAGATTGTACGTGTATCGCCCTGGGACAGATGGATAGACAGATAGATAAATACATTCCCCCACTGGAGTCATTCTGATCACCGTGGGTCCAGTACATTAACAGTCAGAGTACTTGGCATCTAATAGATACATCCGGGTATATCTGCTGCATCTTCCTAACGGCATTTTGATATCCTTATACAGAAATTGCCTCTTCCTCCATGTGAGCAGAAAAACAAGCATGGTGCCCTCACTGTGGAAGCTCTAAAGCTTTCTTATGACTTCTTGCAACAGATTCTCTTAGAGCAAGAACACGGCCAGCAAATATTCCCTGTCCTGGGACCCTGAATTTCAACCAGAGAGATGCAATGATAGAAAAAGTGGTTGGAGGATGATTTAGATAGAAGAAAGGATATTCATTCTAGAGCAAGCCTCTAGTGGTTGAACAATTTCTTTTCTTGTATTTACTATGGCTCCAAGACTTCTTCTTTTTCCGCAGCCTTCTTGAAATCATGTGAGCTACTCAATATACTTCTAATATTAATAAATCCTCTCCCATGCCAAAGATAGTTAGAGTAGACTTCTAGTACTCAAAACCCATGAACCCATCTTGATACTACTAAAAATGGCCAAATGAAATGTTAAATGTGAAAGATGCTAGAATCACAAGATCTATGAATTAGCACCATAATGTAGTCTAATTTTTATATTGTAAAGGTCAAATTCAATAACCTATATTTAATTCCAAAGTGCTTTCTCCATAGTAATTGCAAGATAAACAGATCTCACACTTAAAAGGGCTCATTCTTTCCTGGCAGCCAGGCACTTAGAAGATGGGGAAGCTGCTACCCGGGCTTGTCCCAAAGCGCTGATGTAACAGACAACAGCTCACCAGACATGAGCTGAGATGCCGTAGACTTCTGAACCCCACGATTACCAACGGACAGTGAGGGATGGATTTCTAATCTTTAGACTGCTTTGAAAAGATGTGGGCTTTAACAGGACTTGGGAGTCCCACAGCTGACTGGCTGCTCTGCTTTTCCATCGCACCTGCAAATATGATCTTGTTCTGTCTTCCTGCTCAAAAATACTTCCCCTCAAATGTCCTCTTTTCCTCACCACGAGATACCAGGGTAGGCCATATGCCTCCTCCCACTTCTGCTGAAGTGTCAACAATGAAACCCAGAAGCCGACATGTGCTAACTGGCCCGTCCCTCCGCCTCCGCGTAGATAATGAATAACAAGAAGGACAGGGGAGATGGGCACTTATTGCGGCCCCTGAAACCAAAACACAGCTACTCAAACGTCTATGAAAGGGTCATTAAATGCTCCATAAAATGTACTTAGCCTTAAGCAAAAAGGTTTTGTCCTCCAACAAAACAACTTAAATGGTACCAGCAAAAGAGATCTGATGGCTTCAAGTCCCAGGGTGTTCAAAGGTTCTGTGAACTCATGGTGACCTTTCTCCAGCTGCTCGGCACACTGCCTTAAAAGCCATGCGACCCATTTTATGCCAGGCATTTTGCCAGGCTGAGAGGCCCAAAAGATCTCAGTCTTTATTTATTTATTTTTTTACTAGCTCCAGGGGTGACCTCATATGCAGGTTTCAGTCTGGGCCAGACACTGCTCTGAGTTCCATGCACCTGCCGCTTGCCTGGCTGCTCTCGGTAACAGCACAGAATTGGATGTGTTTTACCTGGTCGGACCGAAGAAGTCATTGCCTCGTGCCCGTGATTGGTAACGTCTAGGTAGTTAGATTGCAGACGGGATTTCTCAACAACTTGTTATATTTTCTCAAAGATTTTCCCCCCAGTAACACAGCAGACAAAAAGTCCAGAGCCCATGAAGTCAGGATCCAGGCTGACCACAATCTGCTCTGTCTCTGACAAAGTATCTAATAATAAAAATGGCAACGACAACCGCAACAACAACAGCAGCAGGAACCACCACCGTCCACACGTCCCACTGATCTCAACTACCCGCCAGCCCCACGCTGGGGTGATTTGCAAGGCATCTTGCTGAAGCCTCAGGAGACACTCCTTGTGGTTCTTATCCCTTTTTTCCTGCAGATTAGGAAACTAAGGTTGGGAGAGGCTGACTTGTCCAAGGTCACACACCAGAGCATGGCTGAGCAAGGAATTAACTCCAGCTATATCTGACGCCCAAATCTGGGCTCTGTACTTACACATTGTAAAATGCACACGCTGTTTTCTGCCTCACAGATAAGCCACTTCACATGCCAGGCAACACTGACAATGCACACACACACAGACACAATGTCTCTCCAACGCAGACTCTGTATGTGTTTTCTGCTACTTTCATGAGCGCGTCTTGAGGGTCTTTGTCTTCTCACGCTTTGCTGGGACAAAACATGGCATGACCAAATTCCAGTATCTTTCTCTTCTGTCTCCCACCTCGGTTTGGTGTGTGAAGGTGGTTCCCATGTGTTCTGGTTATTTTAGTTATCCTTAGAAATAGAAACAGGGCCGGGGCAGCTTAAAAGGAAATACTCTCATCTCCTCCACCCTCCCTCAGACTCACCTGGTCTCACCTGGATTCACTCCATTTCAAGGACTAGGGGGGTGTCGAGCAGGGGATGGGGTGAGTCTCAGGTAAGCACAAGAAACCGTTCTTTCAAGCTTCGGGGAAGTACCACGGCCTCATTCTTTGATGCAAAATGGTTTTAATCTTCCCTAAGAGCAAACATCTGCCTAATGCAAAGCTTTCTAAGTCAATTTAGGGCTCCTCTAAGTGCCACCTAGAAGCTCCCCCGCTATTCGGGTGAGATGGAGCAGCCATAAAACGTGCAAGACACAAACAGGTCTTTGGAGCCCAGAACCTGCACGAAACCCAACTGGCCTCGCCGTGCAGGTTCGGAGGCCTGGAAAGAGGGCTACCCGGGGAAAGGGCAGGCTCTCTCCACCCCTGGGTGTGTGCGCTTCTTCAACAGGGGTCTTCAATTCCCGCCCCCCCCACAGGTGGATAGTTTGCAAACGTCTGGTTTCTTCACGGGGGTGGTTTCGGCTCATTCTTTCTAATAACGATGGCACACAGAGGCTGGCAACTGACGTTGCCCTTGGAATGAAAGAAGAGAAATTCATACCCAGTGGACGTGACTCTCCAAGGACGAGGATAAATTAAGGGACTGTAAATATATACTCAAAGACTTCAAGGTGACCCGGGAAATCTCTGGGAGGCGAGGCTGGAATGTAGAAGCCTAATTAATGGCACCATCTGAAGAAAGAGGACGGTGAAAATGAGGGACTTGGCCAACGTGGGTAGGAAAATAAAGGAAGCCCGGGGTGTGGAACGTTGGCGGTGCGTCCACAGCGTCATCCGGAGAAGATCTGCAATGGATCCCCAGGGCACAGGCTTTCGGAACAAGGGAGAGACACTCCGCACTGTGGGGAGGGCTCATTCCTCCACCTCGTGTGGCTCACGGGGAAGTCCTTCAGAACAACTCACGTCCCCGTGCAATGGCCCAGGCTTGCTCCCCAGGCAACATTTTGCCTTTCTGGGCTCTCTGATACCAGGAAGGCTATAGTTAGGATGGGTAATGTGAGTTTTCAAGAATTAGAAACATTATGTATCAATTCCATGGTGAGTAGTAGTAAGTATTTAGCTATTTAATGAAGGGTAATTATTTTCCCTAGTATCTCTCTCTCACACACACACGCGCACACACACACACACACCATTAGGTCACATATGATGAGTGCTTACCACACGATAAGCATTTTACATATGCTAATGCATTTCCTTCTCACAACCATTTTAAGAGGTCCGGACTAGGAACCAAGGCTGGGACCAGAGAAGTGCTGAGACTTGCCAAAGGTCACACAGCACACACATTGATGACTTGGAATTGGACCCAAAGCTTGTGAGTGTAACTAAAACACATTATTCTGTACTCCCTTAGACGGCTATGCTGTACCTGGCGATTCCCAGGGGAAGTGAGGTTGAAGGAAGGTGAAGGCAGCAAAGAGCTCAACCAACCACAGATCTCCCAGCCCAAAAACATAATGAATCTAGGTTTCTATTAAAAGGAAAATAGTTTTGCTTTACGGATCTGAAATTCTAGCTTTAGGAATCAAGGGCACAATTGCCTCATGTCCTATCCTTGGAAAGCTAGTCCCCTCTTGCCACACAAGTTCATCAACTTAGGCACACATAACCGTCCCCCTCTCTGCGACCTTCTGGGCTAGTCACCTTAACATCACTGTGCCACCCCCCTCCAGGGCTATTTTCTTCCTATTTAAAAGTACTTAAGAGAACTCTTAGTTTTCCTTGGAAAAAGGTATGAGCTAATTAGATAATTATTTGTCCTTATTTAATCAAATAATTTGCCAATTATTTGCTCTGGTGCCACTGCCACCCCCTTGCTCTGTCACTGTTTATCTACAGAGGAGGCTGGCTTGGCTACGTATTCTTTCAAAGTTCGTCAACCCTCTCAGGGCAGTTCGTGCATAGCTAATGTGGTGACCACGGATACATAATTTATTTTCTGGAGTGAGTTATGAAAGTTAATCAATAAGCAGTGGCAGTCTTGTAAATTATCTATGGAAGATCAGCCCAGTCAATGTTCTCCTTCTACAGGGCTGGTCTGAGTTGAAGTCTCGGACTGCGCTTTTCACTGGCCCTCATGCAAGATAACGTGATACTCAGGCGGATGCAGGCAGGCCTTGCCACTAAGAGAGAGACAACAACTCCTGCTACGACAGCAACTCCTGCTCTCACATTGCCAGGAAAAAAAACACGAAAGGGGAACCAAAGGGAGGCTGAGAAAATATATCTCCACGAGTGGAGGTGAAGGCTCAGAGGGAAGCCGGAAAGTGAGCAGGGGAGAAGTTGCATTGGTGCACTCCTCAAAGTCATCTAAAAACTCTGGAAGCACCACGTGGCCATAGGAAGCACCTCCAACTGCCTGTTCTCCTCTAAGACAGGCAGACCAGCGCAAGAAAAGTGAAGTCGCGACACCAAGACCACACGGCTCAGAAACAAGCTTCTGGGCTTGGTTCAGAGTCCACAAACATGGGCTGATTGCACAAATGCACGTTTCGGGGTCAACATTTATAGGGTCAGGACAAGGTAGAAGTATGAAAAGAGATGGAGGTGGGTGGATATCATTCCTTCCATCAGGGGAAATTAGGAGATTTGTGGGACAAAAGGATGTGGCCAAGAGTGGGACAACCAAGATGATTCTAGGGTAACACGTCTACCCCCCACCCCGCCACCTTGCTCTCTGTTTGGCTCAATCAATGCTGCTGATGCATTGGGATTTTTTTAAATTAACAATGTCTCTATTTAAAGTATTACTTGTAATGAAAACTGTGAGTAAAACCATGAATTGTTTTATGCACCCTACTGATATCAAGGACATGTGTCTGCTTCTCTTGCCTGCTCCACTCAGTCGATTTCAAAACAGTGTGTATGCCTGTAGAATCCGAAATGCTTGGGCTCCGAAATGCTGCCCTAACACCTGGAGCACATGGTTTCCTTTCCCTTCTCCGACCATAACACCATTTGGAGCAAACTGCATTCACTTGGATGCAGAATGTCCCAAGCCAGGTCCCCGGATTCCTGAGCCAAAAAGCTTTCCACTGGTATGAAGTGGTCATGCACGGAGTGACCCTCAGCATTCATACAGAGAAGAGAAACTAGAGACACCAAAACTTGGTCCCAATATTCTTTACAGTGCAACAACCCTGCTATAGGCTCTTGCCCACACTTTGATTATAAGCTGTGATCCAGATACCACAGGCAAGAGACTGCATAATTCTAAGTCCACTAACCCTGGTTCAAAACTCTTTTCTCCATCTCTCAAGAAGGCACTGCGGAACACATGTGAGAGTTGTCCTGTTCTAAGAAAACTTTTAATTCATCTTAATGTATCTGTATTATTTAAAAAGCAAAGGACTCATAAACTTCAGAACTTCAAATGCTATTAACGTAGATGTCACAGAATAAACCAGATTGTGCTGTCACCCTGCTTAAAACTTTCCAGTGGCCTCTCACCACACCTTGATAAAAACCCAGACTCATTACTATGCCGTGCCCCCCATCTACCACCCTCCGAACAGTCTCCGATCTGGTCCTTCTCACTGAGATGCTGAGGATGCTCCTTCCTGCATTCAGCTCTTTCCTTCAGCGTCACTGCTCAGAGAGGCCTTACCTGGACACCCTCTCTGGACAGGCCCTCTGTGTCTTGGGGCCTCTCATGTCAGTTGCTTTCTGCATAGCTCCATCAGGACGTGCGTCTGTCTGTCTGCCTCCATCCTGCCCATTAGAACTGAAGTCCCGTAAGAACAGGGGCCTTGACGTGCTATTCAGTGCTGTGGTCACAGTGCCTAGACCTATGCCTGGCATCGAATCAACGCCTGATGCTATCTGATGGAGGACTGGACGAACGTGTTGACCTTATGACTGATGACATCAATCGGTGCGTTGGAGCACCGGGCACTGGAGACACACAGCCCCACTGGAGAGAACGTCTTGGACCTCGTTTCTTTATCTTTCAGACGAATAAGGCACATTGCATGGGCCATATTTATCCAAGTAAACACCCCCTCCCACTTGAAAGGAAACACGCTTTCTGGCCTTGACCTCATTTCGCCTCCGGCTGAATGCCTTCGGCTGTCAGCAGCTAGAAGCCTGAGCAGAGCAGGTGGAGGGAGGTGTAAATGACCCTGAAGGTTGAAAGGAAAAGAAATTATCGCCCAACAGATTGCAAAAATGTAAAAGATTGATGATGTCCAGTTTGGGCACAGATGCCAGAAAACTGGTCTATCATGCCCTCTTTGTGCCAGTCGGAACTGGCAAAGCCATTTGCTGAAGGGCAAATACATTGTGGCATGACCATATATGGAATTCTGTGCAGTCTGTTAAGAAAGACAGAGTGGACCCATACGTACTGACACAGGAAGATGGCCAAAATGTGCTGTCAGATGAGGAAAAGCAAGTTATAGGGCAACGTGAGTGATGAGAACCCATTTATTTAAAACATGTGTATTGCGTCCAGGTACACATACCTATGCATGCAATTTCATAGCAAAGGTATGAGAAGATTTCAGAACAACTGTCCAAATTATTAGCAGACATTATCTTTGGGTGGGAGGCACATGTGGATGGGGTGTGTCGTAAGCAGGCTCACATGTTTTGTTGTTTTCTTATTTCCTGAAACCGTTTTCAGGAAAACATCATCATCACATTACAATTTTAAAAGTCCATGTTCTGAGAGACCTTGAGAGACAGACTCTGAATTCCCGGCTGGGGCCTGGGATGGGATTTGTGGACAAAGTAAAGATTAAATGGATGAGGCAGACAAAGTCAATGGATTCGGATTCAAATCCAGGCTTCTCCGTTTACCAGGACTTGCTCAAGGGACTTCTCTGATGCTCAGCTTTCTTATAGATGATACTGGAATCATAAAAATAGCTACTTGCTAGAGTTCTTGTGGAGATTAACTGAGATGATGCCCGCTAAGTGCTCAGCACACTGCTTGGCGCAGAGCACGTGCAAAGTTAACTATCAATTGCATTATTATTGTTACTGTTATTTGTCATGTTTCAGCATTCAGATTTGCTTAAATGGTGGAACAGAGAGCAAAGGGACCACAGCATAGCAATATAATTGATTCAGTCTTTTAGAGCAGAGCTGTCCGACAGAACTTTTAGCAATGAAAGAAATGTCCTATGTCACACTGTTCACTACAGTCAACACAAACTCATGTTGTGCGTACACACTGGAAATGTCAATAGTGGAGTTGTTAAGGCTATTTAATTTAAATCAACTTAAAATTAAAATTAAATTAATATGTGGCCATTGGCCCACATATTGCACAGCACATTTCTAGAAAGTTCTGCTTTCCCCAGCTAAAATATCCTCATCTTCTCCAAACAGTCATGGCTACCAAAAAAATGGCACCAGTAATAGTACTTAAAATATTATGAAATCCTGAGCATTCCATTTCTCTTGTGGCAGAAGAGATGGTTTTGGGAGGTTTAAGGAAGTGGTTCCGTTTTCGAGCTCATTCAGGTTTTCTGAATGTTTGAAGAAGCATCTCAGTAGGTGCTATCCTGTCTTTAGCAACACCTCTCTAACACTTTCCAATCTCCCTTTCTTTCCTGAGAGGGAACAGACCTCGAATACAGCAAACACCTTTATCGAACAGAAGTAAGAGGGAGAATTTGATAACACTGCTTTGTTTTCAGTGTATTTTTAGAGATATAATTCATATTCCATAGAATTCACACTTTTAGTTATACAGTTCAGTGTGTTTATTAACATATTAACAAAACTGTACAATTATCACCACTATCTAATTACGGAACATTTTCATCACGCCAAAAGGAAATCCCCTACCCATTAAAAGGTCACTTCCCACTCCCTCTTATTCTAAACATTTCATACAAACGGAATCATACAATATGTGGTCCTTTGTGTCTGGCTTCTCTCTCTCTGAACTCTGAAGGTTCATCCACACTACAGCAGGTAATACTTCATTCCATTTTATGGCTGAATAATATGTCATTGTATGCTATATCACTTTGCGTTTTTCCATTCATTACTTGATCGACATTTAGGCTGTTTCCGTCATTTGCTACCATGAATAATGCCACTATGAACACTGGAGCACAAGTTTTGTTCAGACATATGTTTTTAATTATTATGGCTATATCCCTAAGCGTAGAATTGCTGGGTCATTGGGTAACTCTATGTGTAATTTTTTGAGGAGCTATTAAACTGTTTTCCAAAGTGGCTGCAAAATTTTACATTCATGCCAGCAATGTATACGGTTTCCAATTTCTCTATGTCTTCACCAACACTTACTTTCCATCTTTTTGATTATTGCCATTCTAATTAGTATCATCAATACATTTTTAATAGATACCATTTATTTATGCCTAGTAAGGGTGAATTTCCACTTAATTTAGAGATAGAAAGTATCTTTGTGTGAATCAGTTCATATTAGTTGTAAAAGCTGAATCAATTCAAATAAAATATTAACTATATAGTAATACTGGTGCTACAAAGGCTACTGGTGCTTTTTGAGTGTCTGAAGTCTAGGAAACTGTGGTCGAAGACATGGACTTGGGGTCCCATTATGGGGTCCATACATAAACCTGAAGTTATATGCAAAAGTGGTATGATTTGCTCACTGATGCACATATATTCAGGGGCAAACCTGGAACAAAAGTGTGGTCTTCAAAACTGCTGCACTAGAATTCTTTCTAGAACTGCATGAGAAATTTAGAAAGATCACTCAACTAGTTTTTGCATGCAAGGCCAGGATGATTCTTTTCCTGGAGGCTGGCTACACCATTTGGCTTTTTTGATCATTCTATTCCTACTTTGCTCCTCTTAGGGGTTTAGACACCAAGGTCCCTGGAACAACAGGGCTGGCCATGAGCAGTGATGAGCAGCCTGCTGCATGCATTTGGTGGTGACGGGTTCCCATTTCTTCCACATCCTCAACTAACATTCACTTATAAAAGGGAAAGGCTACAAAAGCCCAGGACAGCACACCACTGCCCAGGATGGGGTGATGCAAATTCTGAAAATAGGCTATGTAGCCTCAGTTCCCTCCTACTTGATTATGTGGCCCAGAGTGGAGGGACAAGGCCAGTTCTTCCTGCCCTGTTTGAAGACACGTGCAAAGATTCAGGTTCCACTGTACCACGGTGTCCAGCTGCCCTCCTGGGAGAGACTGAGAAACTTTTTCCATCCCAAAGCTGCCAAGCCACGAAATCATGGGCTGTTTCTGGAGCAGAGATTCTTAAGTATGTTTCTGCCATGGGGTGCTTTGACAATCAACTGGAAATGACAAAGCCCTCCATTGCCAGACCATATGCTCACAGTTTGATATATAATTTAAGGGGAAATTCCCAGCCACCCCAAGTCAAGAACCATGCCCACGAATCACTCTGCAGGAGCCCTCCAGAGAGCAGTGTTCAAGTCACTGGCGGGGCTTACTGTGGGCTTTTC
The DNA here is from genome assembly GCA_963575035.1 of Avahi laniger. Lineage (NCBI taxonomy): Eukaryota > Metazoa > Chordata > Mammalia > Primates > Indriidae > Avahi > Avahi laniger. The sequence continues at coordinate 104,852 of CAUYSK010067494.1, read as the reverse complement.
CTGGGGTTGGAAGCTCCTTGGCAGCAGGTCAGAAAAGACAGCTGCTGACAGCTGACGATTTCCTGCCTGGGCCTGAAGATCGAGGGGCGGAATGTGTGTTTCCATGGCACTCCCAGAAACAGGTGGCTTCCAAACTCTGGAAAAGCACATTCCCTGCTACATAGTCAGTCAGCTGCTCCCCGTGGACATGTGTATTTAGGGCACAGAAGAGTAAAGCACCAGGTGCCTCCAAGATAAGCCCAGGAAACTAAGAAAAGGAGTGAGCCAACAGATCAAAAATCTCGAGACAGTGCAGGATGTGAGCTCAAGGCCAGAGCATTAGGATCATCTTCGACATCATTAATTCTTTTTTTCCTTCTTAAATTATTTACTTCATAGCACTCACTTCCATCTGTCATTAACCAAGGTATATATTCATTGCAGTAGTTCTTCATTTTCTCTCTTTCCCCCACACGGACATAAATTCCACCAAGGCAGGCATCCTGTATGACTTCCTGAGTATTGCGGTCCTACTGTCTAACCATCGAGCCTTGTATGTAGCCAGTGCTCAATACATGTCTGAAGAATTATCAAAGGAATGAAATAACCAATCGACGCATAATAATGTTTTCTGCTACCTACCTTTGACATACAGAGGTTTCCCTCTATTGTATGCACAAGAGAACTGAGGTTCAGAGACATAAAATGACCTATCCACGATCAAAGCTAATAGTGCGTAAGGCCAACTCTAGATCCCGGGTTTATCAGGACCCAGACTCTCAAGTTATCCCCTTGTTGTCAAAAACTACAAAAGTGAGAGATATGTTCCCCAGGGACCTTCTCTATTTCTGCTAAAATAAAATAAAAGGAAAATCAGCCTGCCCAAAGACAGAACCGCCCTGTGATGGAAAACCTAGCCCAGGAGCACATGGCTCACCAGATGTTGTTCACAGCTTTGGTACAGCCAGACTTAATAAAGCACCCAAGACGGATCTCCTGTGCTCAGGCAGGTTTGCTTGTAGCCCTTGGATGCATTTTTGGGTCGTTAACAATTAAACATACATGCTACACTCCCCTGAAGCAACACAAGTTACCAGACTCCCCCAGATGACACAGACACAGACACACTTCTTTAATCCCCAGCCCTCTACCTCTCTTTCCATAAACATTGTGATTTTTCTGCCCACTCCACACCTCCAAAGCTGTAGCTCCTTTCAGGGAAGAATTCTCTAGTCAAGGGAGATCAAAGAAATGGCAGCAAGAGATACGGATGCTCCTCAGCCAAGCCTGGAGAGCGTGGTTGTCCACACCTGGACGCACACGGGCTGTCCTCTCTCTGTTCCATCTTGCCCCACTAAAGACCATTTGTCCGACCCCCATCTCGCTTCCAGAGGAATCTTTTAAAAATATAAAATCAGATCATGGTGTTCCCTACTTGAGACTCTCCAGGGGTTTTCCATCTCTCTTAGATAATGATCTAAACTCCCAACAATGTCCTCTAAGGCGGGTTGTGATCAGGTTGCTGACTGCGTGTCTTTCTGTTTCGCCCCTTCCCACTCCATCCGCTACGTCCCAGCCATGCTGAACATCCTGATGATTCCCCAAACACATCCATCTCACCCCACCGTAGTGTCTGCTTGTTGCTTCTGCTTCCTCCACACCGGGACTTCACACAGCTGGCCCCGACTTGTCAATCAGACCTGAGCTCAAATTCCTCCTTCAGCTATCCAAAATAGCCCTCTTCGTCACTATCATGTAACCTAGTTTATTTTCTTCATAGCACTTAACACCGTCTAATGTTCCCCCGGTTATTTGCCTGCCCTCACCTGTTAGAATAAAAGTAATCTTACTCACACCTGCAACCGTATTGTCTACCCCACCCTGAATGTTGAATAAATATTTACTAAATCCACAGGCACACACAGAAACCAAACTATCATCACCTGACTTTCCAAACCAACCCTTCCTCAGCCTCTGACGTGGACATGGTACGTCGTCACCCTAATTTTCATTCTCAGGGTCCAATCTCGAGATGGAAAAGGAAGAACATTAACTGGGAAACTCCTGACTGGGGAAAAAAAGGTCTTTTAAGTTTTCTGTGCACACTCTGGCAAGGCCTGGCTGGCAGAAAGAACCTCATCCTGATGCCATTGGCAAGCCCGATCCGTGACTTCTTTCTCCAGTCTACAAAGGAAAAATGTTATACTTTGAGGACTTGAGGGGATTAGGAGCAGGATTTAGTTTTTAGGAGAGAAAGCGAAGTCATTTAAATTGAAAGCTGATCTTGGGCCTTAGACGTGCATTTGGTTTGCAAGAAAAATCCTCGGGCGGGAGTGATAAGAGCTGACAAGGCAAGTCTGGTCTGTCTCCTGGCCTCAACTCCTGATAGGAGGCTTCCAGGAAGGTCTCTTGATCTCTTGAGCAGCTTGGGTTTTGAATCCACGTTTTAGTTTTAAAATGAGCATGACCTTCGGCAGGCCTCTAAGATACAGTTTTGTGTTCCAAGAATCACAGGGGCATCCGCACATCCGTGACAGTTATAAAATTTTTATTTTCCCCAGAAGGAAGTACATCTTTCAGTGTCCCCATTTCATGAAACTTAGAAGAAAATTTGAAAGCAGAAGCCACTCACCTGGTTGGTTGGAGCCAACCACCCTCTGCCTCTTCTTTGTGTAATTCTCTAATCCTGGGAGTGTTGGGGTGGTCTCTCTTCTCAATTCCCATATTCTCCCTCCCCTCTGAATTAAACAATGTCATTTTTGGATGATCCATTTATTTAGGATATCAATTACGACCTTGTCATGGCTGAAGGAAAGGGATGACATAGAGGCGTTGCAAACGACGTTGAATATGCTTTTTGTTTAAGATACTGTCCTAGTCTCTGTGTACCAAGAAACATTCGTAAGTTAAAAAAAATCATTGACTTTAGGGTTAGGGTTAGGGTTTTTTATTGAAAAAAAAACCCAGCTGGCTGCAAGTAATACAAATCTTTATGTATAGAATGTGAGCATGAAAACTAATTTTTGGGGGGAAGAAAATATATGTGCTCAAAAAAGACCTGAGATACATCATAGTGGTTTGTAATATTTATTTCTGGGTGGCGGATGATGGTTTATACCTCTATATATTTGTTTGTGTAAGACAACAATTCTCAAAACTTATTTTGTATGTAGCTCACGTATCTTGCATTAATTTTATAGTAAGAAAAGTAATCGACAATTTAAAAAAAATAATTTTCTGTTGAAGAGAAGTCAAAGAAAGAAGACAAAGATCACATCCATTGGCTGCTTGTTAAGACTGGCAGCATGGTGGGACTTCCCTTCTGCAGGCAGAGAGCTCTGCGTGGAAAGAACTAGCCAGGATGGCTCTCAGAGACAAGGTGGGGTCCACTGAAGGCTACCAAGAGATCCTCTAAGGTGCATCTACTGGGATGGCTAATGGCTCCCAACAATCCTTATCTACTCCTCTTTTTTTAGGTCTACTCAGCAATACCCTAAATGGGCTCCAAATACCCAGGGGTGTGGGACATAGTTCCCTGATCCAAAGACTGAGACACAAAACAGACTGTGTCCATCGCATCCTTTCCTGGGAACCTGAAAGTTGAACGAAGACATACCGAGGCCAGTGGTCTTGGTAGCTGAGTCACTGTGGCACAACAGCCTGGAGCAGGGTTTTTCAACCTTGACATGGTAGATGCTTTGAACCAGCTAATTCTGGATAATTCCAAGGATAATTCCAATAATGTCCTAGGCATCATGAGATACCAGGAGCAACCCCCTTCCACTTGTGACAGTGAAAAAAAAAATGTATCTAGATATTGCCAAATGCTCCTACAAGGCAAAAATCACCCCTGGTTGAGAGCCACTAACCTGGAAAGCATGTCCATAAATTCTGCCCACTGAAGGCCCTAGGCCTGCTCTACCTGCTGCACTTGGCTTTATTTATTTATTTTATTTCTCTTTTGAGTCAAAGAGTTTCTGTGCATTCAGTTACTTATACACTACACCTCAAAAAAAAAAAAAAAAAACAACACATTTTTTGTGTCTTCTTTTCTTTTTTAAGCTAGCCAGGACTGAGTTCTGTTCCTTCGATCAATGGGATCTTAACAAAAACACACACATTCAAGAATCACCTTTGGTTTCTTGAGGTTGACAATGGTGTAGATCATCTGTCCTCGCTCAACCCTCAGTAAACCAAACCGTCCTTAATTCAATTTCTCTCTGATATTAGAGAAGATCTGAACACAAAGGCTCGAATGCAGCAGCACTCCTGGGCCACATGGGATATTCAAAATACACCACGATGTGTCAGCAACAAGGAGTAAACCAAGGGGGCAGAGGAGCATTCCACCTAGGAGGGCAGTGGCTTGGTTATACCTGTGCTTGGCAGTTTAGAACCAACACTAGCCCACGAGGAAGTTGGAAAGCCCAGAAACAGAGATGTCATCAAAGATGTGTCCCATCCATCCCCAGGAGGGGAACTGTACAAAAATGTTCCTTAAAAATGCTCCAACTTGCTAGAACCAAACACTAAAAATACACGTGCAGATAGCATCTCTGACCCAAATCCACAACTGTTTGGACAGATAGAAACCCCATATGCTCTGTATTACCCTCAGCAATGAAGGGCTTTTATCCATCCCCAGATAGCTCCGCTACCAGCAGCAAGTGGCAGTTCTGATCCCTTACAGTGCAGACAGGGACGAAACCCAGCGGCTGATGAGTGGCGTTCTGTATTATGGGCGAACACATCCAACATCTGCTGGGCCCCCGCACAAATCTTAGGCCCTCTGGCAAGCTGTGCCAAGTCCCTCTGCTAAGTCACAATGGGAACTGTCTGCCAAAACACCAGGTGTGAAACAAAACGCAGCTCATTAGGGTCCTTAAGCCCCCACCCAAACTCCTGGAAAATGCTACAGGCAAACGCAGGGCTGCCTGAACCACCTTATTAAGATGGTCATCAGATGGTCTATGTCAATTTCACATTTTCTGTCAAAACCTCCCCGATAGCAGGCACCTCGGTGCTTGTCCTTCCCACAAGAACACATGCTGAACCGGAGAGGGAGAAATAACAGCCCCCTCCCGCCCCCCGTAACAATAGGAGACATCGCTTGCAAGCTGTTCATGGCCCTGGGAGGAACTGACATGTTTGACAGAGAATGTGTGTTGGTAACGTCGCTTGATTTGTGTTTAAAGGGAAAACGGAAAGTGTATTTCCAGGAGGTTTAGACGCTGATAACCAAAAGAGAAGGTCTTGTCAACAAAGCCACAGGGACCAAGTCCCAGCAGTCCCCGCCTTGCCCTTGGTCACCGCACCACCTCCAGGTTTGATCTTCTCCCCGAGGAGCCGGGCTTCCACCAGGGAACAAGCCCTGCTGACAGCCCTTTGCCAGACACAGGGAGGAAAACTGGTCAGAAATGACAGCGGCACGAAGTCGTGTTAGCTTCTGCTCAGAGCAGGTTGTACGGGTGAGAGACGCAGCTGTCCCCCACGGAGGATGGGGGGACGACACCAAAGCCACCAGGATGGCGCAGGCTTTGGGACAGGCTCCGGAGCCCCTTCCCTGCCGGGGCAGTGAGGGCGAAATGGCTTCACGTTGCTGAGCCTCTGTTTCCTTTAAAATCAGTCTTTCTAGATGGTGTGAGGTAGTAGAAATATTTTAGGGAAAAATACCCAACAGAGGGAATAGCAGCAATAGCAACAGTAGAAACCACAGTAACAATAATACAATCATTTATGTTATACATAATTATATAGCTATTATTTATTATTATGTAATGCTATATATCATATAAGGGTGATTATATCTAATTATGCTATAATTATGTAGCTCTATATAATTACATATAAAATTATTGAATATATTTATAATATATAACATATTATTTTGCATATGTATAATACATAAATTATGTAACATATCTAATAATTATATATCTAATAATATAGAGAGAGATACAATAAAATGGCAATAATTACTACTATTAGTTCTGTCCTCTTTTGAGCCCTTAGTACAGGCCACCAACCATTGTAAGTGCTTTATGAGTATTAATTCACTTGACCCTCACAAATGACTCCAGTACCATCCCTGTTCTACAGAAGAGGACACAGAAGCTTGGATTTTGGCACATTGAATATAGTCATTCTACAGGTGAGAAAACTGCAGTGTAGAGTGAGTGGTTTTAGGAACTTCCCAGAGAAGGCAAAGCTGAGGTCCTAACCCAGGCAGCCTGGCGCGAGGGCTCCCGCCGGAGCGGCTATGCAGTCCTGTTCCCACGGTCAGCAAACTCGCACCATTGCTGCCATTGCGCAGAGGCGTCGGTGCTGGCTGTGGTGGCACTGCAGAGCCAGTGCACTCAGCATGTTTGTTGAGGACTTTGTGCCCGGTGCCATGCTATGGCCTTTATATGATTTGATTCCCCTAATGACCACCCGGCGAGGTGAACGCTACCCAGAGAAGGGAAGAACCACACCCAAAGTCGCACAGGTATTGCGTGACTTCCAAGGTGGCACAGGTGGAAGCACTCGGTGATAGTGGCAGGAGATGAACCAGTAGATCTATGTGCTCCAGAGCCCACACCCCTGCACATACCGCCTCCCGTGAACCTGTTTTTCCCTCTCTAAAACATATTACTCCAATTACACAGTGTAGGTGAAATGCCTCACCCACGGCCTGGTACATAGTAAATGCCTAAAAACAGCAGCTGCTGTTGTTGTTATTATAACTAAATGTGAAAAGCCCCAGTCGGCATTTTCTTCCAAGAAAACGACGGAAGTATGAATTTATGACGCCGTCTGCTCAGAGGGCAGATCCTTCGCCCCTCTTAAACCTCAACAAAGCCCTTGCACGGTCCGTCGACAGCAGGTCCAAACCCAGCCGCACATCAGACACGCGTCCCTCTGGGCCCCGCCCCCTGCCACTCCGATGCAGATGTTCTGGGCTCAGCGTGGCACCTGTGTGTTAGCGCCCTTGCCGGGACTCTGATCCGCAGCGTGTTTGGTGAGCGCCTTGATGCAGTGGGACCTCGAAGCCACCCAAAGCTGCAGTTTCCCCCAAAGGCTCCCCGCAAGCTGCCCAGTGGCAATCTGCACTCACACATCCTCCCTGCCACCGGGCACTGACAGATGGGAGCTATTCTTATTATTTAACATTTATTAAGCGCCCACAGTGTGCCAGGTGCTGCATGGAACAGAGGTGTGGGTGGTCCTAAAGAGCCTGTCCCCAGAAGGCTGTGGCCACATGGAAGGGAAGGGACAGGCCTCTCTTCCCGCTTACAAAACCCACCCTCCCCTGCCTCCCACTCAGCTCCAGTTCCAGCGTGTTCTGCTGGAGCAAGGAGGCAAAGATTTGGGCAAAGACTCAACGTGATTTGGAGTGTAGACTCTCCTCCATGTAAGTCTGGCAGCTCCAGGCCCCAGGCTATTGGCTTAGGGAGTGGGGAGGAGCAAGTGGGTTTTACTATCACCCAAGCAGGAAGGGGATGGTGGGCTTCACACCACCCAAGGCCACGGGCTGACACGTCAAGCTCCATGGCGGCACATCCCTCTCTCCTTCACTGCCGTCCTTGACTGCATCCTACACTGTCCAGCCACACCAAAACCGTGTCCTTGGTCACCAGGAATCTCCATCAAGAGTGGGAGCAGAAAGATGCAAGTGTGGTCACCCTCCCCACCAAGAGCATCTTTCTATATGAAAATAAAAGTGCAGCAACCTGCGAAATCATGCGTGAACCGTGACAATGGCACTGTTGGCCATCATTGTGGGATTTCTACAATGAGCAGGTCCTGGTCATCCATCCTGAAGGCTTCCTTTCAGAGTGGATGTGACCGACCCCCTTTGTCAAGTCCAGGCCACGTATGCTCAGAGAGGTGAAGCTGCTTATCACAAGTGATCCCGGATGCCAACTCACGTGGGTCTGAGTGGAGAGCCCAGCCCTAGGCGTTCTGCCACGCTGCCTAAGTGATATTACGACTGTACCGCAAAGGCCCTACCGTACAGACTGTACTTGGTATTATGTCCATTTTACAGATGAGAAAGCAGAGGCTCAGAGAGGTCAAGAACGTGCCCAGAGTCACACAGAGAGAGCTGTGGCCAGACTCGGGTTTCTCTGCTCTAAATTCTGTTCTCTTTATACTTAACTATGCTGCCTCATGAAAGAAGAAACAGCTCTTCCAAGAGCAATTCCTAAGAAATCAGGAATGCATAAGCCATCCCCCTCCTGAGTGCCTACATTCCCCTCACTCCTAGGTACCCATGCAGTTCAGAGAGCAGATGGAAGAGAAGGAATAGCCCAGGGCCACTTTCCTCCACAGTGGCGGATGTGCAGAACTCCACTCTGTGACTCTGAGCCCGTTGCAAGGGAGGAAGGGGGGCAGGGGCCGAGCTGGCCGCCCCTACAGAGGTGGACTCTTGCGGTCCACTTCTCACCTCAGAAACAAAGCAAAAACTCCTTTGCCCCTGGGATTTGGAAAAGACGGAGAACCTGTCTGTAGGAAGCCACCTTCCTGGGTTAGTAGATCCTGTCTTGAGTGCCCAGGCCACAGACAGTTGTAAGGACATCATATTTAGTCAGGTGAGTGGAGTGGAGTTCCATCTTCTAGCCGCTGTGCTTAACTTCTAACTCTACTGCCAATGGCACAGCCCTTACGCGACCTCTGAGGATGGAGATGTGGCCTTCGTCATCCCAGTGTCTGCAGAGCTTAGAAAAGAACTGACGTGGAACTCATGATCGATAAATACTTATTTTAATAAATGAATAAGTTTCACAGTGACTTTGCCTCCTACTTTTACAAGCCTGAAGAGCTCAATCTAGAAACCAGCCATGGCTGAGGACAATGGTCTCAGTGGCCCAGAGCAAAAGACCTCAGAGTACTGAGTTCAGTGTTTCTGGACATCTCTTAAGGCTCTGTATTTAACCAAGTGAACACGCTGGCTCCTTGCATGTGGGGTGCATGTGTGATAGCTCTATCTTTAGACAGGACAGAAACACAAATAGGGGTGAGTATCTCTATCATAAATCACCCAGAAAAAGCACTTACCCCAAACAACCTTTTAAAAGACAGGGAGGGGGCTCTGCATCTCCAACAAAGGCTCATGTTGCTGAACACCAAAGCAGCAGGGGAGAGTGTGAAATCCACAGGTCTTCCAACCCTCCCGGCCCCTGCCAACGTATTATAAAAAGCATACTTGCTGATATAGCATGCCTTTAAAATGATCAAAATGACAGATGGCTGCTGCGGCAACACACCCTTTTTATAGGACTGATATTAACCAGAAGAGATTGACAGTGTCCTTTTAATCTCTTAATTTAACAAAAACGGTGCATTCATATAAAACAGAACGGGGCAAGTCGCTAGCATCTCCAAGTGCTTTGGGATGATGGAGGGTCCACATTATGCCAAACTTAATAATTGGAAGGATTTTTTTTCTTTCTTTATATATTTATTTTTGTATTGCTGATGGAAAGAGAAACAACGTGTTTGCGTGGATCATGGATCTAAGAGATACAATCTTGCCTCGATTGATGTGTTGCTAGATATCCTTGTCAGATTGCCTTGACTTCCCTAGGTGATGACATTCTAGTCTGTAAAAGAGTGAGAATGCCCCAGTATACCCTCGTGGGAGGCATGACCGCAATCCGCGCAGGTGAGAAGACGCTGGGTAAAGCAGCCCGCTCTGCCTTTGGTAAATCTGACCGTGGATGGCGATGCCAGATGAACCGGAAGGCAGTGCGATTGCCTAGTGAATAGATCAGTGGCAACAGGTGGTCAGGATAATTAAGATCAGAAACAAACCCACCACGTTCTTCCCTGGGGACAGTGTGTGCAGAGTTTGGGGGAGAAAGAGCATGTTCGAATGCTTGCAACAGATTTAACTATTATTGCTGTTGGTGAGGAGGACCTGTTTTTTGCCCATCCACCACCTTATTTTGGTACCAGGACCCTGGTTTCTCCTCCACTCACAGTCTATGTAGCTTAGTTGGGGCTGACTCTGCCCCTGGCTCTAAAGTGGACAATCAGAACAGAGATGGGGTCAGGGATGGGCACAGACTACAAGATCTGCCGGAGGCTGCAGTCTGGAATTTTTGCTGGAACAGTTGGGAAGAGACATTTTAAGATGAGGTGGGTGCAAGCCTGGGGCTGCTGAGAACCACCTTTGCCCCACTTGGACATGCTGTGCTGTGCTTGTGAGCACAGACTAGGTAGAGATAACCACTGTGGACTGGAAGGGAGACAGCCCTGGGGTTGGCAGAGCCTGTGAATCCAGCTGTGCCTGAAGCTGGGCATCGACACTTTCTTCTTCCCCTCCAACCAAGATGGTTTAGATTTGTGTCACTTACAGACAAAAGAATCCTTAAGAAACACCTATTCTCCATCTTTCTCTCTCGTTTTCTCTCCCTCCCTCTCCCTTTCTCCATAACAATGCAGAATAAACATACATATATATATATAAAAAATATACATATATTATATATATGTGCCAGACTTTTCCCCTATATTCTAATGCAAACTTCCTGTTGGAAAGAATCTAATGTGTCTGCTATTCTACCCCATCATTCACTGCTAGTTCATGGCCTGGCACACAGTAGGTGCTCAAAAAATAACTGCTGCATAAAAAGATGATGAATCATACTGAAAGCTCACCATGACTTTGCAAGCGAGGCATTTCTGCTTTCATTTTGTAGCTGAGAAAACTGAGGCTTGGAGAGGTTAATTGACAAGCCCAAGGCCACAGGCTTAGTAAATGCCAGAGCCAATATATCAACCTGGACCTGCTTGACTCCAAATTCTCTTTGCCACCTCCCTGCCTCTTTAATTTAGTCCGCTGTTGACATGGCCTCTTTGGCAGTACAGAAAAGTCTCTTAGTGACTAAGATGGAGCAGCCTCAAAGTAAATGATGCCACCAGAATTTATATCAGGTGTGCATGCTGATGTCTTTCCCAATCAACAGACACTCCAAACATGCAGATTACATCACAGGGCAGCAATATCAAGATCTAGAAATGGCTCAACCAGCCATGAAGCAAAATAAGTTCTTTTTTGTTTTTAAACTTCAACTATAAATTTATCCAAAGTTTTCTATACATTTCTCTACCTTTCCGTAGGGAGAGTTACTTTCCATCCACTGCTAAAATCGGTGCTCAGTAACTCCTGGTGTCACTCCATATGTGTATGCAGACCTCTCGTAAAACACAACATGCGGATTTCTGCTTCAAAATACAGAGTGCATAGGGTTTTCTCAAACTGTTGCTATCCACATCAGAGAGGCATTAATCAGCATTTTTCGGCCACTGCCTAGCTGTGGAAAGTTTAAGTTGGAAAAAACCCAGCCCTCAGAGAGCTTACTGTCTCAGAGATGAAGGATGAGAAAGGTGGACAGGACTCCAAGAACTGGAATGTTCACCTGCTGGACTCGTAGACAGGTATTACGGAGCCCGTTCCTTCATGGGTCCACAGAGATTCCACGCTGAGGAGTCCCACTCCTGAGATTCCTCCCAGCTCTCTGACTTACGTCTTTTCACTTTTGAGACCTATGTTGGAACACGATCAAATCCCGCAGTGCCAACGAGTCGTAAAGATACTGAGGACTCGTCTCAAGTTCTCCAGCCAACACCTTGAATTCACCCAAGCTCTCCGCTCTGCTAAGAAGGTCGTTCTTCTTTCTTCTCTAGTGAATGCCTACTGATGCCTCTCAGCTCAACGCAAATACCACCTCTTCCCTTTGAATCACCCTCTTCCTGACTCAGAGAGGCGTCTGGCAGCTGTCTTTCCTATGTTTTCATACGCACTCCTGCAACTAGATGTCAACTTCAACGGCAGATTGGCATTAAGAGGGAAGACTCTGGTCCAAAATATCTGGTCCAAATCTCAGGTCTACCACTGACATTCTTTGTGACCTTGGGCTAGTCACCTTTCTCTAAGTGTAGGTTTCAGGTTCTCTGTAGGCAAAGATGGAGTCATAATGCACAACTCTGATTCCTTACCTGAGACCCTTTGGGTCACCCATATTTTGAGAATCAGATTTTTGGATTTTCTTTTTCAGAAAGGTATTTCAGGAGGCATATTGATGATGTAAAACCTTTGGCAGGGTCTATGACAACACACTGAAGTCAAATACATAAATATTCCCGCAACAAAATATATGAATGTTCACACTAACTGGGATAAAGACAATCTATAAATAGACTTGCATCATTTCAGGTCAAGTTTTGTTCCCAAATGAGACTTGGTGCCAAACTTCCAAAATAAATGGATTTTCAGAGTTTTATGGAATTTAGCATTATGGATAAGGGATGGTATACCAATACTACTAGTCAACTTCATTAGGGAAAATAATGTGAAAATAAATAGAAATAATATATCTAAGTATTTAGTACAGCATATAACAAGCATTGTAGTCAATAACTGCTACCTATTATTCCCTCCAGCTGTCTTTATTATAGTATTATAGTTTTGGGATTTTCTACTATCTCTTCCACTAAGCTACAAACCCACAAATTGGTGGCTATGACTATTTTGTTATAAAATAAGTGTGCAGTGAATGGATAACTAAATGAACAAATGCATGGTGAGATGGATGTATCTCTGTTTACACTGTCAATCATCCAGGAAAATAATCTTCTCACCCATTATCTATAAGACCTAGAGGAGACAGGAGTGATTTGTCCAGTAGGTAGAATGACCTAGCCATGTGTGGTCGAAGGACATATCTATGAGTCAGATACCTAGATTGAGGAGTTGGGGGTCCAAATGCTCAAGACAGAGCCCAGGGCTCATTAGACCCAAACGCTAGTCCAACAGACTAGTTACAAAGCCACTGTTTTGATTATGTCACCCAGCATTGCATGACCATGGTCCAAGGCTTGGGTAAGTTCTCTCAGCAGCTTCTGGACTCAACATTGGCTTTGGCCACGGATGTGAGCTCCTGTGTTACCAGGTCAGACAGCTCACTGATCAATCAAGCTATCCTTGGAAATTTAGAAATAAGAGGTTCAATTGGAATGTACATTGGTTCTTCTTATCCAAAGATACCAAAATTGGGACCTATACCAAGGGGAAAGGAGTCAATGTTTATACAATATACTTGGCAATATTGTTGTTTTCCACCTCTCTTCTGCTTCTTACTACTCATGAAACAGTCCCAATGGGTTTAGCTCAATCTTCCATAGGCATTCTATAATTCTCAACATGGTTAGAAGGAAAAACTATCCATTTGGCTGTATATTCTACAAGTTTAGACATAAAATAATGGGTTCGAGACATCCAATATGGTAAAGATTCTGACTTCCCTAGAGGATGAAAGGTGGGGTTGGTAGTTACTACTGAATCTAGTCCTTGCAACAAAAGATCCTGTATGAGTCACTTCCCTAGAACTATTAGGAAACATCTCCATTCACTGTCTTTGCAGGATTAGACAGGTGCTCTCTTAAAACCCGGTAAAGCAAATGACTGGTAAATTATTTATTTTTCCTTTGAGCAGACTGAAACAGGGCAATGCTGGTCTGAATAAAAAGAAAAAGTGGCACTTGAAAGTATGAAAAGGAAGTTCTTCTGCCACAAAATCATTGGGTCTGCAGGGTGGAAAGACTTTGAAATGTAATCTCTAACCATAATACAACAATCCTTCCTAGTGGACACTGTGGCTCTGTTTCAGCATCTCCAGTCACAGGGAGATGACTTCCGAAGATGGAGTATACACATTCTTCATTTTGGATCACTTTATGTCTCACTGATGACATATTACGGTGGTGATGACACCTTCATTCCCTATAGGAAATACCTTGCATCTTGAGTGGACAAGAAACCTGCAAGGTCAAGGGATTGGTAAGGAAGCTGAGTGTGTTTGGATGCAGGGTGGCTGACAACAGAAAGATCAGCTGCAAAGTGAGTGAGAGTGTGAGTGTGAGTGTGTGAGCGTGTGTGTGTTACAGTTTTCTTTCCCTTTGCACTGCTATTCCTCCCCTTGCAAATATTGCTGCAGCGGGGTGATTTTAGTTTCTTGATGCCAAAGGGTAAATAACGTGAGCTGTCTCAGCAAACCAGAAATAAAGCTCGTTTCTCTCCACATTAGCCTTGCAGCATGTTTCACGGGGGTGGGAGAGGAGGAAGATGAAGGACACCTCAGCAGCTCCCAACTAAACAGTTTTCCTGACTTACAGGTACCTCCTTACCGGAGGTGTTGCTTGGAAAAGCAAAGTATGATCTGGCTAAGATTTTTGCAAGTAAAATCACTAGTTCCTTCTAAAAGTAACCAGATACGCTTCCCAAACACTCTGCAAGAAAAGGAAGAAACAGGGACCCCCAATTTCTCAGCCGGCCCTGGCGTCTTCTCATCTATCACTGGGGTAATACGTCCAGAGTGGCATTTCGTAATGACAGCAACATTCCAGCAAATCGATAGTTATTTAATTCCCAACAAGCTCTCAAGTCCATTAAACCTGATTACATTCACCCCTTTCAGTGGGTGCCGTTATTTTTCCTACACCGGCACTTAATCTATAACAGGAACTTATGAGAACTTTCAAAAGCAATTTCAGCATCAATCAGCATAGAGTGAAGGGCACGATTTGCTTGTAATTATTTATCGGACGGGGCGGCAGAGGGTCTGACAAAAATCCAACAGTCGACCTTCACCCCAAGTTTCCAGTAGAAGCGAAAGGCCTGTTACTTCCGATTTGTCAGAGGGCCCCACTTCAGGAGTGGCGACCTCACCCCGCCAGCCTGTGTTCTCCAGCAAAGATGGAACCGTTTCCATGTTGTGGAGGACCATTTTCCGGGCGGCCCATGTATTTATAACACAGAATATAGAGAAATGCTTCCAAATGGAGCAACAGCCATAAATCTGGGATGCAGACTGTTTTGTTGTTATCAGGAATCGGCCCGGAATCCTACTAATCACCCAGGTTCTTACAGCTATCAAAAAATAACAGCAACATTCAGAAAAGCAGGGAAGAAAGTGTTTCACCAGAATCCTCCCCAGAAATTTTAATTAATGAGCTAGGTGTTGTAGAATTTTTAAATATGAGGAACTGAGAGAAGGCACCAGAATGAAAGGACACAGAGAATACCTCATTTTCCTTTCCTGTAGAAACAGCATACAGAATTTCTTACACAGGCATGGCTATTCTCACAAAGCAAACAACAAAACAAAAAGCCACCTGGGTTTCCCACGACGTGTGGGCTCTCTCACTAGGAGATGTTAGCCTTCCACAGAGAACTTCAGATATATGTCCAGAAGCCAATGCGGGCTTACAGAGACACACTTAGGATAAGGAGAAAAAATTTAAAAAAAGGTCCCGCATTTCTTATTGGTAGGTGATCCCCTCTGCTCAGAATGAATAGCCTTACAAGTAAAACCAACACACATCTCAGTCCTCCACTTTCTTGCCATCACTAAGACATAAACGGCTGGCAAGGGATTCCTAGAATAATCTCTGAACTTCGTAAATTAGCCATCAATAGAGTGCTCGTTCCTGCCTCAGTACCCCCACTGGCACTCAGGTGGGGAGCGCCCGCTCTGAGAACAGCCCGGCCGTGCGGAGGTGTTGTATGAATTCATGCATATTTCATGCTCCTTCCACTTCCTGGGTTAAAGCTCTTAACCGAGTCACCTCGGGATAAGTTCCTTGGCCTCGCGATCTGCTCTGGGAGACCGAGTCCCTCCGAAAGCTGGGGAGGAGAGCAAATCCTGTGCCCCGTGGCCAACCTCCGGAGGCAAAGGCATGAATGTTAAACAGC
Source organism: Avahi laniger (assembly GCA_963575035.1). NCBI lineage: Eukaryota > Metazoa > Chordata > Mammalia > Primates > Indriidae > Avahi > Avahi laniger. The sequence continues at coordinate 89,134 of CAUYSK010067494.1, read as the reverse complement.
GGCCGGATCAATACAAGCAAATATAGCTCAACTACACCATTTATTCAGCCATGAGAGATGTCGATAGCCAGATTAGGGTGATCCATCTTTCTGATTTCCTACTGTCTCCTCGCTGACTATGCGAGGGCTTTTTCCTGTATTAAAAGTGTTTGCTTTCTCGACCATAAAAATTCCAATTATTACTCTGAGCACTCTGGAGTTAAGTTGCTCGCCTGGCAGAGGCCTTGGATTACCTGAATCAGTCCGGGGAAGTAGGGGGCGGCTGGCACAAGCATAGGCACACCATAGGGATGCAGGAGGACTCCTTGCGACGCCAACATGCTTTAAGTGAAGGTGTTATTCCCTCGGAAGCTCAACACATCAATGGAGAGTTAGGGGAAAATCTATAGACCCAACTTCTTCCGAACTACAAAGCCGAGAGCCAAATCGCTTCTGTCAGGAGCCAGGAGCTCATCAACACGGGGAGAGGAAAGAAAGAAAATCCGCATCAGCAACTCTTAATGTGAAAGTTTTCTTCCCAGACGACGGGGAGACAGAGCAGCTGCAAAGTTGAAGCTACCAAAATGGAAGGTGCTATTTTGGGAACAGCTCGCCTAACATGACTAACCAAATACTCTTCGTTAATTTAGTTCTCAGAGAGGGACAGACAGACAGACACCGAGTGACAGAGGGAATCAGGCTATGTGATATGGGCTCATCCCAATGAATTTGGCCAAAAGACAAGGAACAGGGTCTAGGTGAGATTTTTAGACGGAAAAACTGGGAAATGTAAACTGGTATGATTATCAGCTCCACTTGAAACTCAAATTGAGATTAACGCTGGCAGCCTTTGGTACTAATGATCTAAAAGAAACTAAGATATCCAGTCTAGTTTCTCTCTCTCCCCCTCTCTCTGGTTTCAATTTAAAAGGGGTAATTTGTAAATAATACAATGACACTACCAGCTAATATTTGCAGAGCGCGTGCTATGCACAGAGACCGACTTAAATTATTTACGCGTGTTACATAATTTCATTCTCACAACAACTCTCTGAAGTAGTTACTATTCTCAGTCCAGTGTAGCAAACGAAAAACAAGGCTCCTAGGAGTTGAGGGGTTTGCGCATGTCGTGCAGCTTTTAGGAGGCAGCGCCAAGCTCCGAACACATCCCAGAGCCCAGTTCCCAGCCACGGCACTATATTCATTACTGTACTTTATTCAGTAATAGAACTTCACTGCTCTTTTAAAAAAAATATTTTAAAGACATTCTGTATTTTGAGCATTCAGTGGCGATATATTAACGTGCACTCTATTAATAAGAGGTATCTCCGTGTTCCCAGAGCTTAAAGGCATATCTCATGTGTGCCTAAAGTATGGATGACAAATACACTCAGGCAAATGTTTGAAATCTTTCTGGTGTTCGAAAATACCCAAATGATTGTTTAGCATGTGTTACATGGTAGCAGATACATTCTTATGGGATTACATGTATTGGAATTATACTGACTTGGGTGTCCCATTTACTTGCTGTGTGATCTTGAGCAAGTTACTTAGCCTCTCTGAACCCCATGCTCCCATTTGGAAAACTGAGATAATAATGCTCCCTACCTTGTAAGGTTGTGAGATAATTAAAGTCCTGACACCATGCCATGGTGTGTACAATAGAGGTGGCTGTTAGCCATCCTTATCATGTGTCTCCTGTTCTTCTCCTGATGGTTGGTATAGACACATCTTTGACTTCAGATTGAAGGCTCAGATAACATTCAAATCGTCACTCTTCTAATCTTCATGAAAGCATGTGGGTGTGTTCAGAGTTCCACAATTTTGAAAGCACTAAACTGAAATTCTGATGAAGCGGATCCACTTAAAAAGTGTCCAAGGCTCAGAGATCACTGAAAATCACCTTCAAACCAAACATCCCCTTGCCACGTTCCACCTCTCCCTCCAAGCAGGACACATGATATAGATTCTGTCGAAACGGGGAGAGCTTCAAACACTGCCAAACATGTTCAACTATTGGCTTTTTCTAAATCCAAATGTCAATTCCTTCACTTTTAGATAGCCAAGGTGTTTTTACACTACACTAATTTTAGTTGCTTGATTTAGCTGCATAATTACATTTCTAGATAACGACAGTGGACAGGGCTTGGCAGAGAATTCAATTATTTAAGGCTGCATTTTGGCCATCTTGACAAGGTTTCTCTGTAATTGATTCTCATGCATCAAAGTGGCCACGTTGTACAATTCAGAAAGCTCCCGTAACAGCTGCAAACTGACCCCTCTTGCTCAACAGTCCGATACCGTTTCTAACTTTAGCTTTTGACGATGACTTTCAACACCACATTTCTGAGAAGTTACCAGGGAGGACAGAAGCGTCGCACTATGAGATGTGGACGTGTTTCTCCCATCCGCTCTCCTTTAGCAATCCTGGTAGGGGAGAGCTATTAGTTACTTAGGTAAGGCCTGTGTCAGACTGAAGTATGTCTCTTTAGTGTTACAAAGTGGAGAGACCATTGGACCAGGAAGCAGGAAGCTTAATCCAGTCCCTTAGGCCAGAAATTTACACATTTAGACTCTGTCCTTCATGTGCGTAGAACAGAGGTAACCATACTCACTCACCCTTCACCAAGAGTGCTCCAGTGAGCACACTTCTGGGGGGAGGAGCTGGAAACTGTGGAGGTACAGAAATATAGTGGGTCACTATACAAACAGCTGCCTTCCACATCTGCGCATGTTCCACATACGTGTATTCAACAAACTGTTGATCTAAAACACACGGGGAAAAAATGCATCTATCCTGAACATATACAGACTGTTATTTTTCTTGTCATTACTCCCTAAACAATATAACAACTGTTTACACAGCATTTACATTGTATTCGGTTTTATAAGTAATCTAGAGATGACTTTAAAAGTATACAGGAGGATGTGCATAGGTTATATGGCTATGTTGTTTGACATCACGAACCGGGCATCTGTGAATTTTGGTATCTGAAAGAGGTCCTGCAACAATATTCCACAGATACCCAGAGATGACTGTGTACATAATGACATTTGGGGTAATGATGGACTCTATATATGGCAGTGGTCTCATAAGATTATAATGCCATATTTTTATTATACCTTTCCTGTGTTTAGATACGTTTATATACACAAATACTACCTTCGTGTTGCAACTGCCTACAGGATTCAGTACAGCGACATGCTGTGTGGATTTGTCACCCGGGAGCGATGGGAGACACGATACAGTCTAGGTGTGTAAGAGGCCGTGCCATCTAGGTCTGTGTAAATACATTCTGTGACAGTCACGCAATGACAAAATCACCTAACACATTTCTCACAATGTATCCCAGTCATTAAGCAATGCATGACTGTGTACACATACACATATGGTTTTATTAAAGAATCTTATGATTTTGGACAGATAGAAATGAGAAATATATTACCTATACGATATGGAGATACACAGCTATAGCCTGTACAGAGGATATTTTCTTTTTTCTCTTTGAGGACTCCATGACACAAAAGCTCTTGCTGCTCCTGCGTAATAAGTATCTCCTTTCCCCTGTGTGAAAATAAGGGCTGTCCCTACCAACTCTAGTCTCAACCACCGCAACTCACATTTTCTCTGATTCTGACTTTATATGTTGGTGTCCTGTCTGATTGTAGTACTTACGTGTTTGAAATTGTACGGAATGCATCCTTATTCTAAACCCACCACAAATAATAAAGCATATAAATACATAACAATCCCGAAACAAAACCTCTTTTTCCTAACATGGGTTCTGTTCTCCCAAATGGGAAACACTTAGTATTCCTGGGATGTGATTCTTTCCTCTTGGACCTTCTGCTAGAAGGTAGACACTGCATTCTGCGTCTCTCCATTCCCCAGTGGCTGGTGCACATGGTCCGTGGTAAATGGTGGGCTACCCAACGTCTAGCATGTGGTGTTAAGTTCATGGTATACAGCAGAAATTTAAAATGATAAAAATGTGGTATAAAACAAGGAGGCAGACCTCTAAAACACTGAATTCAAATGAAAGGCCACGTGTTGTCATCTGCTCTGGCCATCATGAGCAGAGGATGGCAAATCTTTTTCTGTAAACAGTCGGATAATAAATATTTCGGGTGTTGCAGAACTCGTGATCCCTGTTGCAGCTACTCAAAACTCTGCCGCTGTAGCATGAAAAAGCATCCATTGATAATTCGCGAGTGAATGATCGTGGCTGTGTTCCAATAACATTTTATTAATATTAACCAATACTGAAACTTGAATTTCCTATAATTTTTACAGGTCATGAAATATTATTCTTTTATTTTTTTCCACCATTTTTAAGTGTGAAAACCATTCTGAGCTGGAGGGTCATACAAAAACAGGCAGCGGTCCAGGTGTGGCTCACAGACACTGGTTTGGTGACCCCTAATCTGGAGCACATATTTTATCCAAGAAGTCAGACTTGAAGACAGTGGCAAATCTACCCTTTCTTGTTCCTTTCTGTGTTCTCACCTACTTCTTCTCTTTCATATCGCTTCCTTGGTGCCAGTTCTGTTTGTCTTCCCAGCATGAAGGATTTCCATCAAGGACATTTTTTCCTTAGTCAGCCTCTGACAGTTCAAAATCTCATCCCTCCCTCTAAAAATATTTCTCCCATCTTTTTCCACCCCCCAAGATGACATTCCCTCCTTAGTTATAATTAACTCTTCTTTTCCTCTCCTAGATTAAAGGTTTCTTGCTGAAGCTTTCTACCGGCCACTCTACCTCCTTGCCCAGATCTTAATAGCTCATGAGGATTGTTCTGCCCACCGCCAGTTCTTCTGAGTGGTTTAGATGTCGTTATAGGAGAGGGAAAGAGGACAGAAACAGAAGTGCTGGCTGGAGGACAGGAGAGGGAGAAGACAGTTCCTACCCCACGATTCTGGTGGCCAACAGAGCCAACTGCAGCCTTAAGGGACCAAATCCAGTCCACAGAAGGAAATGACGACGGTGGTGATTGCTCTGCACAGTGTGAAAAAGAGCCGATGTTATGAAATGGGTTTAGATTCACAACCTCTCTTGAGAGACTGAAGATCTGGGCATGTTGCGCCACCTTTCCTTACACTCACGTCTAGGGAGGAGCTGCTTCCTCCACCGGTCAGCTCTCAGGGACGCGATCTCCACCCTTCCCTGCCTGCTTCCTAAAAAGCTGAGTGCCAGTTGCCATTTATCGACCACTAAAACAAAACAAAAAGTATCAAACACAGTGTTCCTCTGATTCTATTGCTGAATAAGTTTAATAGCAATTGCATTTCTTATCTTTTAGATATTGACAATGCTTATCCCAAAATATGTATTTATACAGATTATTTAATTGCTCGCACCACCCCGGTTCCAGGCATAGTTGCATAACAGAGAATTTTCTACAGTATTCAAGGCCCTTCAACAATATTTCTCCCTTTTCCCTGTCTAAATTCATCTTCCAATATACACTGTCCTTCCTTAAACAAATCACTCATTTGTTCAAACCACACTGGCAGGTTGCCTTTGCCAAACATTTCTGTAAATTCAAGTTTCCATTCAAACTCGCCTGCTATGGAAAAATCTCCTTGCTTCCTCCCTCCCTCTTTCCCTTCCTCCCCTCCTTCCTTCCCTCTTTTCTTCCTTCCTTCCCCTCCTTCCTTTTTTCCTTCCCTCCCTCCCTCCTTCCTGTTCCTCCTTGCTGGTCTAAGTCAAATGTCACATTTTCTGCAAAGCCTTCCTCACTACCTCGGGCAGAACTATTAATACCCGGACCATCACCTTTGTTCTGGAGTCACTTCAGCATTTAGTTTAAGGTCTACGCACATCATATCATGACTCTAAGTGTGATTGCACCTTTGAGAAGGGAGACTGGCCCAAATAAAGAAGGATGTCATTCCCTCTTGTTCACCTAATGACTAAAACGATGACTAGGCAAATGAGGTTTTCCAAAATGCTTCCCGAAACGACTGATGGAAAAGCTGTGAGTAACACAGACAGGCAGCAAGGGGCCCCCAGATAACCGAGAGCTACCTGTGTCTCCAAGGTCATCTCAAGTGTTCTGGGGCATCATGGCAGAGTAGAAAAAGCATGAGTTTGAAAGTCGGAGAGGCAGGGCTTGGAGCTGGGCTCTGCCCCCCTTTTAAATGTCTGATCCAGGATCGTATTTTCAGCCCTGAACCCTGGTCTCTCAGAGGCAGAATGGGACAACACCTGTACCCTCTCACAGGTGTGTCTTGGCAGTGAAGTGATATGCTGCATGTGGGTGTTCCTGGCACTTGGAAGGTGTTCAAAAGGGACTAGTTTATTTTTATTTCATTCTTTATAATGTCTTCAATGTACCTATGCAAAACTGCTTTTTTAATCTCTCTGCTCCTTATGTCAGCTCTGTCTCTTCAAGGCCCCACTCATACCCCACACAGATGTGCCTGCTGGAGCTTCCATTCTGCTGTGCACCGCATGACTGCTTGTGTGGACGCCCCACCCGAAACAAGCAGTCCCACGCTAGGTCCTCCAGGCAGCCTTCCTGCCTTCTCCAGCACTCATCGTCTATTCAGCTGAGATTCCAAAACACCAGCAGCGATTTGACCCAGGACGGTGAAGACCTAGCTGGTGCTCCCGTGCAGGTATGCTTCCATTTGATGTCCTCAGTCACTCTCTTTGCCTGTCATGCTCACAGGGCTGAGCAGAGAGTAGATGCTCAATGAGAACCTTAGAATTACCTGTCATCTGTGGGGTGAGACGGAGGCCCAAGGAGGTCAAATGACTTGCCTGAGGTTAAGCAACACGACGTGTCCCTTGTCAGTTACCAAGAGGCAGGTTTCCCGACATGCCCCTAATACCTGCTAGATCATCAGGAATGACCACACTAGGGGAGCAGCTGGAATCAAAGTTGACGAACACCACTCACCACCAGACAGGCACCCACACTCCATCCAATGAGAATACAGTGCAGAAGAGCCTTACCTAGCACCAACCTCAAAAAAGAGATTCCCCGAGATGCTACGTGATATTTATAGTCCTGAAGGACAAGGACTGACAGGTGCATTCCCAGAAAAGGGGAGGCTGGCTCCAAGAGGGCTGTCAGCATGGCACCCAAGTCACAAGAGCATCAAGCTCAGAACCAAGAAGGGAGGATCTTGTGCAGGAAATGCTTCCATATGCTCAGATACTGTGGGTAGGGGACACTTGGGCCATCAGGCAGCCCCTCCCCAAGTTACAACCACCCCGCTAGAATGCTCAGTGGAGGATCAATCTAGCCAGGAAAGTCACATCCACATTGAGGGAAGAGAAGCTGGGTCCCCAGACCCTCTTACGGACTGCTTTCAGTTAGCATATGCAAATGAGCTGGTACCTGGAAAGCTCCTACAAGGATGACAAGTGCATATGAGCTTAAGCTGTTCTTGTGGCCTCACTATTCTCTCACTGCCTGGCACCTCTCCTTGCCGTGCCAGACTCCCTTATTTGAAGCTCCATAGCTTCGCAGTGAAGAGCTCACACTGAGCCACACCACCCACATTAAAAGCCCAATTCCCACCAAGTATTAGCTGTGCATTCCTGTGCACATTACTTAATCTCTCTGTGTCTCAGATTTATTATCTGTAAAATAAGAATATGATTAGTAATCATACCTCCTAAAGAGGTCTAGGTATTTTAAATAAGTACAATATACCGCAGTGCTCAGCCAAGGTGTGGCTCGCAGCAGACACATGGTAAATGGGCGCTGATAGTTGTCATAGGGACAACCGAATTAGCACCGGCTGGTTGGAGCATCAAGCCAGGGACACCAAAACTCTTCCTCCCTTCAACCACTAGCTGGTCAAATAAAATAGTGCTAACTATTACCAATGCAACTTGTGAAGCGCCTTCTTGTTTAAGAGCGTATCTCCTCCTTCTGTGTTCCAAACAAAAAATTAAGACATGGGGACTACAAACGACACACATTTCAAATATACTTTTGAAAGCAACATGCTAGAATTCTGAGTTCAATGGATGGTGTATGGGGATGATGAAGATGGTGCCTTTGAATCAAAAGTAACCCAAAGAATCCGGGACCCTGGGTCACATGACCCAGTGGTATTGCATCCACCTCCAAAATATGGTTACGAAGATGCCCAAAGAAAAAATTCCAGTAGGTCTTGCCAGTGAGGAGGTTTCTGATTATCATTAGAAACCCAAACCCCCAGGGGTACAGGCAGTGCCACACGGTCCTCTTGGTTCATTAAGCGCTTCTTGACCTGATTCTCCTCTGAAAGCCAGACTGACTGGCTGAATGAGCAAGTCTAAGAATACCAACCCTGCACATCATCTCTGCTGAGATCAACAATGCTCCAGGAGCCGACCTCTGACCTGTCTGGGGATGAATGGCAACTGAGTTTGAGAATTTGTTGACCTCGCTTGAGGCAAACAAATACTCCCTGAGGCCTCGGAATGGGGGTGGTGTGCAGCTGCTCCCCAGACTTTCCTTTGTGTCCTCCCGACGGCTTCTACCTTCCAAGCTGAGGGCCCCTGTAGGAGCTGGACACAGAAGCCGCTGCAAATAGCGCTTGTCTCCAGGACTGGTAACCAAGCATTTCTGTCCCTACCCCATGCAGGAATCGCTGGGCCACCTGAGCTCCATCTGTACCATTTTCTCTTTAGAAATTATGAGCCTAAACAGGCACCTCCCAAGGCCGGCTCTGCACGACAGAAGCCTCGTTAGATGCTTCACTGCAAGAAGGATCCCACGGTCAAACAGGTTGGAGAAATTCAGTTTTCTGTCTTCTCTTCTCTCTCTTTATTTCTGTCTCCCCCTTGGGAATTAGTGATGGCTATTAGCATATAAAAGCACCTGAGAAATCCCGTAAGGAAAGAAACTACTGGATCTTGTTTGATCCAGACTTCCCTAAACCGATTTGGTAACCAACACACCGTTCACCCATCCATCAGTTTCACCACCTATTGGTATCTGGCCATTGATAATTACATGTCAGGTCCTGTGTGAGGCTCTTTCGCTTTTTTCCTTCTTCTTTCCTTCCTCTTACTTCTTCGTCTTCATCATCCTCCCCACGCTTGCTACCGTTTAGTCAGTGTTTACTGTGGGCCAGGCCCTGTACTAACGTCATCGGATCTGTTATGTCAGCTTCTTCCTTCTAAATCCCTAAGCAGTTGGGTCTGTTACATTTATTATATCATGAACAAAAAAAGCAGGCACTGAGAGGGAGCTAACAGGCCAAGGCAGCGCAGCTGGTCCATGGCAGAGCTGTACCTTGCACTGAGACAGGCCGTGGAACTCCCTACTCCAAGAGCCCTTCTGGGGCATGTGACGTCCATTAACATACCCTGAGATGTGCTGGCCTGGGCTTTCTAGCCCAAGCTGAGCGGCCTCTTTATCTCCTTTATCCTCAATCCCTCACTCAATCACAACCGCTCTAACAGCCCGTAGAGGCAAAGCAGTGCAAAGCCAGAGACCTTGCAGAGAGAGCAGCCGGAGACTTCAAGGCCTGGGGAAGAGCTGCCCTCCACACCCTCCACCTCCCCACTCTTCAGGAAGTGGGGAAACACCTCCCAAGCTGGGGAAAGTCTAAGGCAGGTGGAAATGGGCTGATGCCAAGGGACACCAGGAAAGAGGAACCGCAGGAGGAGAGAACGGAAGAGGAAGGCCAGATAAGGGATTATTCTTTTGACTTTTCTTTGTGAGCTGAAGCATCATCTCCAGCTCCAAGGCTGGCTTTCCCTCGGCTTTTGCCTATATCGATGCCTCCCTGGGGGTGGAGCACTAGTTCTTCATTCTTATCTCTAATGCATGGACCACCTTGGGAATTCTGTCCTCATCCCAGAAAACTGCACATAAGTCGCGAAACTTTGCGTATCCTTGCAGGGAGTTGATGGCTGCTGTGAAACTCATCAGTGGACTCTGACGGGGGACAGAGGGCTAATTTCTATCCAATTTTGAAGTAGGTAGCTAATAGGTCTTGTGCTTTTTAGAAAGGACAGGCATGGGTGAAGTCAGAATCCCTTAAGACAGGCTCATATAACAGCTCCGATGGCTGTTCTCATGTGAAATTACGGTGACGTGGGTACCAGCACTGTGGCTTTGAGGATATGGACCTGAGAGTCAAGTCAGAGAACTCTCACGACAGCTTGTCAGGGGGCAGGTTTTCAAGGCGGCCAGAAGGTCAAACAACTTGGGGAGGTGCTAGGGCACCAGATCATAAAACCAAGTCGGTCACTGGGAAGTCCAAAAACACATTTTCAGCCCTCTTGTCCAATAGCAAGGAATCATCTTAGAATAGAATGTGGCTTCTCTCTGCTAAAGCTTTTATCCCTAGCTTCAGGCCAGGAAACAAACAATATTAAACCAATGAGTGGGTATTAGTCATCACAGGGTATCCACTGAATGTAGCGCCAAGCGAGAAAAAGAGGTAGGAAAAATGCCTGTGTTTCCAGAAACTATACAGTCTAGTCCCACAGACAAGATGGAGCTGTGAGTGACCCGGAGCCAAGATGTGCCAAGCTGTGCAGCTGAGCTTCTCATCCAAGAGGATTAGCTAAGGGCTGACTGCTGCAAGACGGTTTCTCCACGATGTCATGGCCAGGCAGTTGGTGGCAACGGAGAGCCTCTGACAGGTGGGATTTAACTTCCCAGATTAGCAGTGTCCTCTGGGACACTCTGGGGACATTAAAAGAGAAACCACCCTGAGTGACCTCATTTCCTTTCTGACTCCTACATGACAATCTATTTTTAAATGTTTTTAAACAAACCATATATACCAGTTATTATTTGCCAGACACTTTCTAACCCCCTTGGGTCTCAACTCATTTAATCTTCACAACAATCCTATAAGGTAAGCCCTGTTACAATCACTACATGACTGATAGGGAAACCGAGGCAGAGAGAGGTTAAGTAACTGGCCTAAGATCACACAGCTTGTGAATGGTGAATCTGGCTCCTGAGTCAGACTCATAATCTCCTGCTATGTTGCCACTCTAGGAAAAACTTGCTTTTTAAAAAAATATATCTCTCTGGTCTCTATAAAAAATAAACTTATTTTTATTACAATAGCCATGCATCATATTGGCTAAAAACTCAAGTATTAGAGCCATATCAAGTTTGGGTTCAAATTCTGGCTTTGAAATTTCCTGGCTGTGTTGCCGTGGGCAAGTTACTTAATATCTCTGAATCTCAATTAACTCCCTTATAAATTGGGGGCAATAACACTCTCCTCACAAGGTGATTATAATAATATAATAATGTCATAATATAACAACACACTTAAAATATTCCCTGGGCTTGAGTCCATTTATAAGTGTTTGGGCTCTATTCATGGTATTTATAACTTGGTATGACCCTGTCTGTGCATATCTCAACTAGAATGCTAGGCATGTAAGTGATTAGTCACTTACCATTGGTTGACTCCCAACTATCCCAGTTCCATGAATCAATAAATCCTCCTTTTTGCTTAAGCTAGTTTGAGTTGGGTTTCTGTCCTTTAAAACTAATAGATTCTGGACAAATACAAAATTAGTTGTAAGAATAGTAAATATATAAACACACACATGCATAAAAAAAGTCCTAGAAGATACCTTTTGTTTATTTTCTTTTAACAAACACTTTTGTAGAACTTGCTGTGTGCCAAACACAGTACTTAACACTTTAAAGACTTTAGCTCATTCATTCTTTTACCAATTCTGTGGTATTGTGACTCATAATATGCCCATTCTACAGATGAGGATATTGGAACTCAGAGAGTTTATATCGTTCATGGCTACTTGAGTGGGAGGACCAGTGGCCAAAGTCACATTTATCTGATTCGAAATCCTGTTTCCTTTCCTCTGCCTGCTTTGCATGACCAAGGATGTTGATGCATTTGTTAAGTAAAAAATCCTGGAAATCTACTAAGGAGCTGGCATCGACATTCAGGTGCCCACATTCTAAATCTTGCCTCAATGCTGAAACCTCTTCTGAGGCCCAGGAAAAGCTTTGTGGGTGGTGAACAAGAATTCCAAAATATCGTTCCAGAGAATCTCACTGCTGCAGTGCCATGCCAAACAGATTGTACAATCTCCAAACTATATTCAGACCCAGACGTACAAACACTGACCCAAATCAACCTACCATGCTCCGCCCCTTCTTTTTAAATAATATAATATTCGGCAGAGAGAGTTACTTGCCTCTTCTACAAATGTCTGTAAATGTACTGGGCTGGTTAAGTACTAATTTTTCTGCATGTCCGCCTATCATAGGTCTGAACTCAACACGTCAGCATTCCATAAAATATTTACCGTGTTTGTGCGCATCTCCCCCAACAATATGGAATAGAGCTCGGTGCGGAAATTCACAGATTCCAGGGTGGCCATTTGTTTTAGGATTACCACGCAGACCTCACTTCCTTGGAGACTCTGTGGCTGGCCTCAAAGATGAATGCGCCTTTTAGAACCAAAATAGAATAAAGGGACAAAAGGGAACTGAAGGATTTAAAATTAGGATTAAAAAAAAAAAAGAAAAAAAGAAAAAAAAACTTGGCACTGGAGCGGCCTGCGTTAACCACCGAAAACTTACCAATGATGCCCAACTCTTAGTGTGGCTGATCCTCATATGTTCCCATCCTCCCACTGGGACCTAACATTTGCAGGCACTAGTTATCATTCTGGCTAGTGTTGTGCTCATCTGCCTACCTCGCTAAGCAGCCCTCGTTGTTATTTTTATAATTACTGGGAGTCTTTTTCATGTTGCACTCTGCCAGAACTCCGGCTCACCACACACCTGTTCTGTGCAGAACACAAGGAGACACTGGGGGCTGGTGGGGGGGGGGGCTGGCGGCAGAGAGAAGCGGAGACAGCCTTTCCTGCCTGCTATGAAAAGAAAGATCAAGAATAAAACAGCAGACAAGAAGCCGCTAGGTACCTTTTTTTAAAGGCTATACTGTGTGCCAGCACTTTATTTAACAAACATTCTCTGTGTTTGTTTGAGGGTTTGTTTGTGACTAACAGTGTTTTGGTTTTTTTGTACAAATATTCATTCATTGAATCCTCATAATGACCAACAATGAATATCATCATCCCCATTTTACAGATGAAAGAGTTGTAACATAGAAAGGTTAAGGAATTTGCCCAAGGGCAAACATACAGACAGTAAGTGGTAGACTTGAACCACTCTGAACCCAGGTACTCATATGTGAAACTATTCTACCATGCTGCATTCTAATAAGCATCACTGTCATCAACAAACTTCATCATCACCACCATCACCATCACCACCGTCCTCCATCATCACCGTCACTACCATTGTCACCACCACCATCACCACCATCACCAGCATCACCACCACCATCACCACCATCCTCCATCACCACCATCCTCCATCACCACCATCACCATCACCACCATCACCATCACCACCATCCTCCATCATCACCATCACTACCACTGTCACCACCACCATCACCACCATCACCACCACCATCACCACCATCACCATCACCACCGTCCTCCATCATCACCATCACTACCATTGTCACCACCACCATCACCACAACCACCATCACCACCACTGTCACCACCATCACCATCACCACCATCCTCCATCACCACCACCACCAACACCATCCTCCATCACCACCATCACCATCACCACCATCCTCCATCATCACCGTCACTACCATTGTCACCACCACCATCATCACCATCACCATCACCACCATCCTCCACCATCACCACCACCATCATCACCATCACCATCATCACCACCACCACCACCATCACCACCACCACCGCCATCACCACCACCACCACCATCACCACCACAACCACCGTCACTACTACCACCATCATCACCATCACTACCACCACCATCACCAGCATTAGCACCAGCACCCAAAGTATTCATTGAGCTCTTCCCATTTCTGGATACTGTGCTGGGTGCCATACAAACTCTCTCATGCCGTACTCTCAACGACGCTGTGCTAACTGATCCTGCATGACCTCTATTTCACAAATCTGGAAATGAAACTTCAAGGAGGTTGAGAAACATGCCCGCATGGCCATCCAGAGGCCCGTAAGATTTCCAGTTAAAACTGAAAGCCAGTCCTGCCTGGCACCCACGTGAAGATGTGGATGCATTTAACTCCTGTGCTTCCACGGCAAGGGGCAGGAGCTGGAGGCGCTGCCCACGGGACATTTCATCAGACTGGTTCCCCACTCCTCACCCTCCACATTACAAGCTGTTGCTAAGACATGAGAGATCACCCTGCCAAGCTGGGGCAAACTTTGTCTGTGTGACTCTGCTTCCAACACCGGCCTCCAGAGCACTGTGATTTTTCCCCTTTGGCTGAACATCACTGTGGGGCTGGGTATCAGGCTTGGTTTTCAAAACTTTCAATCCTGTTCATCTCTTCTGTCTACTCTCAGTGCATGTGACCATCATGTCACACTTCAGTTATCAGAGTGGATCCTCTCTGACACTCCTTCCCCTGGCGCCATCCCCCCCCTTCGATCTTGTCCCCCATCTAAGGTAATGTGTTCTCTGCAGAACAGCCAAACTGGTCTATTGAAAGGGCTAAATACGATCGCATTTGTCTCCCGCATGAAGTCCCAGGGTGCTATTTTTTTCTCTTTCTCCCTCTTGCAATAAAGTCCCACCCTCCTACCAGTGCTTGCAAACCCCAGTGGTGTCTGGCCCTTCTCTGCCTCTCTGTCCTGTCTCATTGGCTCCCTGGTCCTTCTCTCATTTGTCTGGTTCCCTGACAACACACAGGCATGTGACCACCATGACACACACTTTGCCTCGGTGGGAGGGGTCTCTTCCACCCTGTCCCTGCCTTGCTGCAGATCGATCTCTTACCTTATTTCAGCCTCAATATCCCTTCCTCAGAGAAAGTGTCCCTCACCCCTGAATCCAGCCCTCACTATTCCCTGTGGACTGGGGACCATTGCATCTCTCTCCAAAGCTTGTAACTTCCACGAAGGAAAACAAAGTTGCTTTTCTTGTCTATGTAGCCTAAGTGATTAATCTGGTTTCTGAGACAGAGCAGAGGCTAAACAATCGTGCTGAATGAATGAGGGAGTGAATTAATTATTAACCACAGACTTAAGTGAGAGGATGAGGTCTGAAGTGATTGAATCAGTACAGACCTCACCTGCTTTGCTGTAGACGACGGGATAAAGCCTTTCATAAACAGACCATGGCGTGTAAGGAACATTATACAAATGGCTAAAACACAGCATTTTCCTTCTCCAGTAGTAGCGCATAAACTCTTAAAAGTCTTATGTGCAAGGCGATAGTTGTCTTATTTAATATAGTAATTGCTGGCTTGAGTTAAACACATCTTTATTTTGGAAAGTTGCTTTTTCTCTGCTATGAAAAGTGAAGGATCCATCCCTCATATTAACACATCATCCTCTTGGCATGCTACAGGATTAAGGAGGAAATGTGATTTTATTTATTTATTTTTTTTGGAAATTGATATTTTTCACAAAGCCAAGAAGAGCTATCAGAATAAAGGGATGTTTATTTGGGTGAATCACCAGCTTTGCACAAATCCCAAGTGCTAATTGCATAATGGGTCTTTACAAAATGCCATAATATGGGTTCGGCTGGTTTCTCTGTTTTGGGTTTGAAAAATAGATTGTTTAATAACCCATCAAAGCTATATGTAAACCAAGTAAACAATAGAGCAGATGTTGACTGCTGTCTTGTGCCTTGTAGACATAATTAAAGACAATGAGACACTCACGGATTCATGTAACAGAGGACAAAAACAAACACAAAAATCAGTACAATATAAATGTAAACTGCCTTTGCTGGACACCTGCTTTCTGAGTCCGTAATGCTGTATCATATTTCCTGTGATGACAAAATGTTGTAACATTCTTTATTTACTTATGTAAATATGCACATTCTGC
The DNA here is from genome assembly GCA_963575035.1 of Avahi laniger. NCBI lineage: Eukaryota > Metazoa > Chordata > Mammalia > Primates > Indriidae > Avahi > Avahi laniger. Next base: position 73,278 of record CAUYSK010067494.1, on the reverse strand, counting down.
TCTTTACTTTTCAGGAAGATTGTAAAAGATGGCTTTTTCCATTGAATATCTCTTTCAATGTCATTACTACTGACTAGCACTCTGGACAGTTTGAAAAAAAATTTTTCATAGGCATAAATGTTATTATAATAAAAAACAGCCAAAACTTTCATATTTATTAAAAATAAAATCTTAAGCCCTGGCTGTGGTGGGGGTAGGGTAAGGCATTATTCATTTGTGTTTGCATTCATTCCTTCGTTTAAGGATTCTACTAATCTGACATGTTTATTTCCTAAAAGCCTTACATATCTTTTTTTTTTTTAAGTAAGAGCATTTCCTAAAATCAAGATTTCATCTTAGACAAAAATAATCCTGTTGACTAGAATATTTAAAATATCATTCTAATTTTCTAAATAGTCTCTTTTCCCCCTCAAACTCCCACTCGGTCTTCTGTTGGTTTTCAGTTCTCAGTTCTATAGGAAAAGAAATATAACTATACACAAAATGAATGCATGATGTAATTAATAGAACACAAGTGCAATCCAAAAAACAAAACAACCACCACAACAAACCCAGAGTTTTCCTCTGCTGATATCTTAAAAGAGGGATTGAGGTCTCCAAATAAAACATATGATTATATCATTATTTTCTTCCAATGAGAGAGAGAAAAAAAAGCTGAGGTTAAAATTAGAGCTTTCTATGGCTTACTAGAGAGAAGAAAGTTTCGTAGATCCTGAAATCTCAGTCGAGAAAATAAATGTCCTCAATCTTTTTTCAAAACAAAGCAGCGTTCTCTTTTTCAGTGAATAATCCAAATAATAATAATTTTTTAAAAGCCTCAAAACGTCCCATTGTTTAAAGAGCACACGAAGCCCCTGCTCACTTGCAGAGAACAGACGGTGATTCTGCTCACAGTAAAGTCGACCTCTCCCTCATCTGTCGCTTTTGATGACATGGGGACTCTAATGTGATCTGCATCTCTTTATGCTAATAAAATAGTTTCAGCCCATCTTCACAGACAGCACCATAAAACACAGACACCAAATGGGAAACAAATAGGGCCGTGATGCCACCGTGAAACAAACCAACCGAGCCTGAAACACCTGAGATAGATCACGTCCCTCCTTCATTCATTCTTTACAGAAAGGCGACGAAAACGTCTCTGAGTGAATCTGATTAAACACACACACACACACACACACACACACACACACACGTGCGCGCGCACCCCATCTCAGAGCTCAGGAAGGTAGTAAAGCTCTGAATTCTTTTGATTTATGAAGCAGCCTTCGCTGCACTGAGCACAACAGCATGGCAAGGCAGGACCTCACTCCCTGAAATTCCTTTATTAACATGACCAGGCCCCGCAAGTGAACAAAAGCAGTGGTGCGGGGTGTATAAATCTTTAATACGGTGCCAGGCAGCGACTGCATTTCCTCTGTTACTTGGAGAGGCCCCGGGCACAACAGGGATTTGGGGATTGCAACTGGCTGCAGAGAAACACACTCCATCATTCTCAGTGCTGACGATTCTCCCAGGACTTATTCTCCTTCCTCTCCCTCCTCCTCCTCAAGTCCAAAAGCCTCTTGGATTGGTGTAATGCATTAAACACAATCTTAATGATGGAACAATAAAATCAGGGAGAGCTTCAAAGCTGACAGATCTCCTGAACTCTTTTTCCCTCTTTGATGAATGAGTTCTACCTTTGAAAGAAGAGAAGGACCACTCGGATAAGTGGAACTGTTCTTCCGCAGTGAAAGCCCAGCAGAAGTCTCCGTAAATCAGGCAGAACCAGCCCTTGGCCCACACGGCCAGTGGGGAGGATGACAGGAGGGTGCGGGATAGGGGTCCTAAGTGTCGGTGCTGGAGGCAGAGTGTCTGGTTTTAAATATCAGCTTTGCCACCTACGCCTCCAGTCCTGCATCTAAGAATGAAGCCATTAATATCAACTCCCCGGAGGCCTTTTGTGGGGGATTAAATGTGATAATCCATGTAAAAGTGCTTAGTCGTGTGCCTGTCACACAGTGCTCCATAAAAGTTATTGATTATTTCATTATTTTAATTATTTTATTATTATGATCATCATTGTTGAGGACGGCTGGATTCTCTGGTTAGCTACATGGCCTCACAAGCAGCATCTCCTACCGTGTACAGAAACAGATTCGTTTTCTTGAATGGAACCAAAAGGAGTCTTAAAAAAAAAAAAAGGAAAAGAAAAGAAAAGAAAAAAAGTAAGTCCCCAAGAATCCTCAGTCACATGTTCTAAATGGAGACCCCTAGTGGAAGGTTCTGCACTGCACCGTGAAAGAAGGAATTTCTCCACTCAGCCCCTTCCTGCGTGAGCAGCTCACTGCAAACCTTTGCGGGCAGTGTGGGCGGGGGGTGGGGGGCCAAAAAAATTTGCATAGATTTATACAGATTATTTAGATGAGAGAACCTGTCTGCAAGTTTAATTGGAGACAACAGAGAGAACCAAAGCAAAACCATTTTCGGGAGGCGCTTTTGTGTTTCCAGAAATTCCGGGAGTGGCCCAGGTGAAGAGTGATGTGGAACTAGAGTCTCACACCTCAATCTTTTGATTCAGAATAAAGAGGACCAATGCTCAGGCAGCAGGGAACACACCCCCATCGCAGGACAGAACCAGGGTCTGAAATGGCGATCACAGTCCACACTGAAACCAGGTCACCTGCTCGGACGACAGCGCCCCACACGCAGGCACCACCAAGCCCCGGCGGGCTCCCCCGGACTCTCCCAGGGACAGTGCACACATTAGCAGGCGCTGCCATAAGGAAACTCATGGGAATAAACTTCAACGTGTGCCCACGTCTCCTGCATCACAGAATAATGACATTCTGAATGGAAAGGAATGAAGCTGCTGCCCTGTGATTCTGTCAGCTTTTGAAAGTAAATAACTTTGCTACTGACAAGAGCAAGACAATTTTTATTTTCCCTCCTCCTGCACCGAGCATTAATTGAGCTGTGCAGCCGTGCTGCAATCCGACAGTGCCAGCAGGACTGACAGCTCGCTGGAGGAAGGAAGAGAAGAGACCTCAAACAACCAAGAGGGACCAAGAACCCAAGACAGACCCCACCCCCCAGTCCCTTGTGTCTGTGTGCTGGGAAGGCCGTGGGTGCCTTTTTCATGTCAACTTGGGAGGAATAGAAAGTAAAAGTTGATGTCCAGCTTCAATACACAGCTCCTACTTTTCTTTAATACATTCATTCTTTCATTTCTTCAACAAACATCTATTGGCGGATCACTGTGTCCCAGGCACGGAGCTAAGTTTTTCCATCTGTATCTTACTTAATCTCACAAAGAACAGTATGAAATGATTATTCTAATCCCTGTTTTTTTGAAGAAGCAATTCAGGCTCCACATCAAGTAAAGAGTGACTTGTTCAATTCAGTTGGATCAGCTAATTGAATATCAGAGTTGGGTTTAAGCCTTCAGGTCATGATTTCTGCCCTATATATAACTTCAGAGACAATATTTGAAAAAAAAACCAAAAACTGTGCTTTGAGGGGTGGCTGACACCAACTGGGTTCTAAATAGATACAAGTTTCTCACCTGAATTTTGTAGACACTTGGGATGGGCAATTGGATACTCAATCTGCAGTCCTCACAGCTCCTTCTGTTTTTAGATGCCTACTACACGCTGTTAATGAAAGAGTCATCGAGCAGGGAGATCTCTCAGCTCTCACCTTTCCACAAGAGCAGAGCTCGCCCCATGTCTGGATTCAGGCGGAACAACAGAAAACAGACCTCCTGAAGGGAAGAGGGGGGCATTCGTTATTGTTTTTGATAAGGGGGAGCTAGACCTGGAGGTGCATCCTGAGCAGACATCAAATGCCAGAAAAGAAAAGGCTCATTCAGACTAAACCTTTTGTGCATTTACTCATCAGTCCTGGGAAATATGAGGCACTTAAATCCTACAGCTGCCTGCACTTTGTTCCAAAGCTGCAAAGAAAAAAAAATTAGTCATTACATCCCTGGGAACACACACTAACCTTCTGAGTGCTTTTCACTCCAGCCCCACTTCCTAATTTTGATTCCATGTGTGTTTAAACACAACATAAAGAATAGGATCAAAACAGGGTAAGACTGCTCTTCGGTGAGAGCTTGGCTGAGTTTAAAGACCATGGCAGTTCCCTCCCACCAGGATCCATTGTCTCAAAGTCCTTTGCGAGCTGTAGACTTTAAATATACAGCAATTGTCCTTTCCTGTGTCCTCTGGGCTGCTGCCCTGGCAGAGGGGAAAAGACATAACATGGAGAGGTTAACCATAGTCTTGCTCTTTGCAAACTGAGTCTGGAGGAGAAATGGGCAATTTCAGGCCAGGCATGGCAGGGGATTCCCAGGAAATCCAATGGACCAAGCCAATGTTTTCCAAAGTGTGGTACTGTACAGATGGGTCGTGAGATGGCCCACAGGTGAACCGTGTAATAGACCATCCATGAGGACAGGGTCTTTGTTTTGCTTCTTGGGAGAGTCTAAAAGAACAGCTGGCACTTAATAGGAGTTCAATAAACATGGAATGAATGGATGAATGTGTGAATGAATTGATGTTTATTTCCATGAATCCTGGAAAAAATGGTATCAGAGCTGTGAGTGGCTATCATTATTATTTTGGTTTGGGCAAAGCTATTTTTAAGTTTAAAATATAAGTGAATTAACCTATATTAAATGGATATCAACTGTGGTGATGAGTAGACAGGCAGAACTTAAGAAGGGGATGCTTGAATGCCTGAAGTCTGAGAAACACTGGACCAAGTTCATTGTTACCACTTTGCTAAGCCCGTTGTGTATACACCTTGATGAGGTTTTGATAACAGAGACCAGCTGGACCCTGGGTGCTCTGTGACGAATGCAGTGCTTTAGAGTTTTGATCAACGCTCTCCACCTCCTCCCCCCAAACCTGGTTCCAAATATTGGCTCTTTTTCAGCCAGGACCAATCCATAGGGCTACACTATGCCAGCAAGACAAGAAACAGCAGTGCAATCCTCTTTTCCCAAACCCCCTCGGGAGCCAAAACGTTCCAACAATATAAGCTCTTTCCTAATCCTATGCCAGGCTCGGGGACTGAATTTGGGGATTTTTCAGAATGACACCTCTCTTAACAGTGACTCCCTGCAGGGGCAGCCTGTGGGTTCAATGCTCATTTCCCAGCTTGCATCAGGGCCAGGGCCCTCCTGAGCCATCGTGCCCGACAGCTGACCCTAGTTGACACGGCTGCTCTTGGTGGGGCCAGACAAGGCAGGCCTCAGCACGCCGCCAGCCACAGTCCACCGCTCAGCCCTAGAAAGTTCTCTCTCGGTCAGCTCCCAGAAATAGGAAACTTTATTGATGAACGGAACTTTCTTTGCTTTTCTTAATTGAATTAAACAGCACCCTGGGACACCTCTCCCCATCCATTAAAAAGGTCTTTGCAGATGGGACAATTACGCCCACACACTCGTCAGCTCTGCCTCATTCAGAGGATGTCATCTCCTACCCATCACCCAGCCCCCTTAGGCACAGGGGCACCAACCTGATTTTGTTTACAATATGTTGCAATTTCTTTCTCTTCCAGAAGACTATTATTTGCCTGACAAACTACACTGTTTTTACTCCGGCCAGTATGAATAAACAAGCATTATGTTTCCTCTTGGGGCAGAGAGCCTGGTTAAATGAATCAGAAAACCCTAAAAAAGGTTGTCTACCCTCAGTCCATCAGCTACTGGACAATTACTCAAGGGCCAGCTGTAAGGAAAACAGATGGCGCGTGAGCACTAATAACACGGGCTTTCTCCGCTCGGGCAGAGGCAGAAGCAGAGGCAGAAGCGGCTGGGTGCGCGTTCTGACACAGAAACCGCCACGGAACGGCAGGCGCAGTGGCTGAATGGCACAAGGCTCAGGCCTGTGGACGAACAGATGCTTACAATCTCCACAAGTGAACGCTGGATCAAGTAATTTTGAAACAGAAGCGTACACTCCCATCCCATAGTCCACAGGAGGGAAGGGAGCTGACATCCACAAAACCCGCCCTTCCATACGTTCCTGAAATGGAGGGTGCGCAAGATGACCCCCAGCCGAAATGGGGGCCTTATCCGGCTGTAACACTCCAACAAGCTATGCATTCTCCCCTTAACTGGAAAAGACCAGAGAAACCAGGAAGACTGGCTAACCCATTTATGACATAAAAGCTCTCTAGAAAGAGACCGGGAGACCTATCTTCCACCACGCAGCCACCTGGGCCTGGAAACGTGCTCATTCCAGCCGCTTAAATCCTGTTAAACAATTCAGACATGAAGATAATCTATCCTAATTCTTTTCTGTGTTATTGACACTATCGACTACCCCCAATCCACAGCACTATCTAATAAATCAACACGGGATTAAGTCAAGAAGAAAGAATGTGATAAAATGCCATTTGGACCCCTATAAATCATCAGACTGAGTAACATGAGGTAAGGAACTGCAGTGAGAACTGAACTTTCCTACGCAGCCATAATTGCGATGGCCAACCTCATGTTTCCCAAATTTATAACCGCGGCCGGTACACGGGGACGAACCCCCCTCCTTCAGCCTTCCTGCGAGATCTCATCTTCCCCGGGTGACTCTCTGCACTGAGAATCACTTTCTAATTAAAGACAGAAAGGGTTGATATGTAGGTTTCAGTTCAATTGCTTTCGATCTGAAGATGTCCACAGTGAGCAATGGCTTCATTTACCAGGAATTACCCTTTGTACAAACCACTTCACTACTTAAAACAAACCACATGGATCATCATTAAGTGGGAAAAATTACCAATCTTCGGATATTGACAGTGGCATGGCCCACTTCAGAGGCCCCTTCTCTCCCCCCCCCCCGCCCCCATACACCTTTAATGTGGATTTTAAGCATTTGACTTATTTTTAAATTTAGGCTGATAAAAAGGTTCTGAGTAGACAGGACTTGACGGATGAGAAGCTTTCTTAGAACAGTCCTGGAAGACACTGATGGTGGCTTAAGAACAGGGAAAACTAAGTTAATATGCTACTGATCCTCTTTTAGGGAGTTTGAACTCAGTGGAAAAAAGCACAGCTCTGCGGGGTATGTGACAGGCAGTTTGCATCACAAAACAAACCTCCTCATCTGGCCTGAGGGCAGCCTCATCATACCTTACCATGAGATGGGTGCTCTTTGGTTTGCCCCCTGTAACTTAGGGTGGAAATAAACCATCCTTAGATTTTTATGTCGAGAGAAAGAGAGAGAGGGAGCGTGTGTGTGTGTTTGTGTGTGTAGTGTGTAGTATGTGGCTGTTTACTATTATTCTCCATAAGGAAAACAAAATAGGTTCTCTATTGACCCAGCTTGTAGCAAACCCCCAAATGTGGAATTTGTATTCAGAATTTCCCTTCAATGCAAGACTGTTTCAATGGGTATCCACTTTGGAACTCTGGGAAGAGTCTGTGTTGGGGATATGTGAGTTGGAAATTTAGTTGGGAGAAGAAGATTCACCATCAAAGAAGACACAGAACAAAGCCACTGCAGAGTATTGGGAACAGGATTTGAAGCAGGGAAGTTCCCTGGGCAGCTATTGAAGCCAGCTGCTCCAGTGATCACTTATCCCTTCCATCTGAAAGTGGTCTACGACCATAAAACATATGCTGTGCACTAGAGGTGTATAAATATAATGTGTGTGTGTATCCACATTTGTACATTGAGATATGATGACATCATTAGATCAGATATCTGGATATTAAAAGGACTATTCGACATTAGCCCATCTTGCAGTTCCAAACTGGAGTAACATCTCGGATGCTAAGAAAGAGAGGAAAAGGGGGAAAAAAAAGAAAAAGAAATTGTAGCTGTAAGAAAACATCTATCTAAAGGAAAGTTACTGGGAAATATAAATAAACGAAACCAAATAAGTTAAATAATGTAAACACCAAAGCTGCCTCTCCGTTGGCCTGAATAAATAAGTTATTTGTGGCAAAAGGGTGATGTCCTTTACCCTTGGTCATTCAGAGTAGACTGGGATGCTGAGGCACCCCGACCGATTTTTGTTTTTATGAGTTGTCTTATGGATAAATCCGGGAGAATTTAGGAAGAAATGCTAGATGTTAGTGCTGAGACAAATAAACTGTATGATGAAATAATTTTCCTTAGATATTAGATAAGAAATAAGGACCAAGGGAAGCTTCATGTCAGGAAAATGTGTTTCAGGGAAGCCTCCATGGCACCTGATCAGACTTTGGGGATTTATAAAAACAGAATGATAAATGCTGCCAAATAGGATAGTTGTGTTTTAATTATTTTCTTATATGATTGGTGACTTGGATGACAAAGACTTCTGAAATATGCTTATTTCTAAATGATTATCAGCTAAAAATATTTCCAGTGAAGACGTTACTTATCCCAAAGGTTGTCTGATTCATTCATTTGATCAGCTTACTTTGAGAGTACAGATTAGCCCTCTGTTCATCAAAATTAGATAGAGATCCAATAATAGTTACAGATTAATAGCAGATAAAAAATACAGTGGCGATATATGGGCAGAAGATGTATAAATTTTATCAGTAAGTAGTATGTGGCGATTAGAGCGAACTGTTTCACCACTGTTAATCAGCAAATTGTCTGGATTGCTGAATAAAAGCAATGACGTGAGAATTCTACAGACTATTGTGGCAGTAATGGCCAGCAGGGATGACCCCAAGGTATCTCCTGTCCACCCTGACAGTGAGCTTCCAGGAAAGGCGAGAGGCATAGCTGGAAAACCTGATTCTGGATAAAACAAGCCAAAATAAATGTCTGCCTGTGTTATACTTCAGGCATTTAGTGAAACTCACATGAAACACACACACACACACACACACACACTCATACTCCATTCCAACATTATACGAGAGCATCGCCTTATAAACACTTCCACTGAAAGCATTACAAGTCCTTTCAAGGAGGGGGGTGTATTACAAAGAACATTTCAAAATCCACCACTCTCCATCTATCTTCATATGGAACCACGATGCTGATTTAATCACTTCTGAATATTTGTTATGGCTGCCAATATGTCCTTTGAGCCCCCCGTTTCCAGAGCAGGGGTGTTTTCCCTTGTGGGAGAGATTGCCTGAAAGATGCTGAGAACCCTCGTGTTTCTCCTACATACTTGCCCTTCTCGTGGCAAGAATAACCTCTCACTCAAAGTCACTATCTTCTTTCCTAAGTTGTGCCTAAACCAGCAAACCAATTTAATAATCTAGAAGGCAGAAACATGGATGTATCTTCAATAAAACAACACACAAAGAAACTGTAAAAACACCGAATACCTACAGCATTCTACTTGTTAGGTAACGCTGTTCAAATTGATTCATAAATAACATGAAAGAAGTGAATGGAGGAAGCAGAGGATTAACTCGTATTAATAATTTTATTAAATCCAACAGAGGCTTGGCATCTGTAGAAATGCCATTATGATTCTCTCTGGTGGAAATAACTGGTGTAAAATGCACATGCACACACACACACACACACACACACACATGCTCACAGCAAAGGCACAGAAATGGTAGAAGAAGATGAATCAGACATGTTATCAATACTCTCTTGGGCAATGCTTCCTGGCACCATCTACTTAATGAGAAATGGAATAAAACAGTATTTAAAAGAACAAACTATTTTGTTCCCATAAAAATGTAAAAAAAAAAAAGAAAAAGAAAAAGAAAAAGAAAAAAAAAAAGGCTGTTTCCTAAAAGATGTGGAACAGAAAACACACCTAAGAAATATTTTCTGGAGGGAACCAACTTGATAACAAATCACCCAAATGTTCAAGACGGAATGCTGACATTTTATAAATACATGTATTCCTTTAACACAGGTTAGAACGGAGGGTGTTTGGGAAGGATGTCACTCTCAACTCTCGCAAAGGAAGTTCTGTTAACTCACGCGTGTTAACAAATGGTACTCTTCAAGTGAGTCAATGGAAAAACAGGTAAAATGACTATGCTCACTGTAGACTCTTCCTAGAACAGGATGGAGAAGGGAGGAGGATTTCCATCTGCATGACAAGACCCTTCTAACCCTTCTGTCCCCATGCATGGCCCCTGCCCAATGATGGAGAGCTGGCCTGTCACCCTGCGAGGCGGTGTTGAGCCATTTCCCAAGCCCAGGAACCACCTCTAGAAGCAGCCCTTCTAGCAGAGAGAGAAAGACAGAGACAGAGGGTCCCAGGGAAACCCCGGAGAGAGACAGAGAATACTGCATCGAAAGACTCTGAAATGCACAGTGGATGGAAAATAAAACAAACGCAGAATCCCTCGGCAAGACCACTAAGGGCAAGTGAAGGGGCGTGGGGGACAAACATACACACACACACAAAAACACCCTTACGGATGCCAACAAAGACAGCACCCTAAAAGGCTCACCTTCATCCCAGCCCTGCCAGGGAGTTTGAAGGCAGATTCTGAGCCTGATACGCTCCAGAAATCCAATCTCTCCGATCCCATGCGGACTGAAGATAGCATCACACAAACTTAAGAAAACAAAAATACTACACACACACACACACACACACAGATACACACACACACAGACACAACACACACACGCGTTTTTTCCCACTCCCCATTAAATTAAAACTACCGGCACTTGAATGCCTCCACAAAGACGCAAACTCTCAGCATCGACGGGGTCTGAGGCTCACATGCCCCTGGACGCGCCGACCCAGGAAAGACGGCAGTAAGGAAAAGACAGTTTTCCATTCCAAACTCCCCGTACCCAGGCTCGGAATCAGGCGTTCCAAGTATTCAGACAGGTGAAAAAAATCTCTCAGCGCAAGGTGTCCCGGCCCCAGCCCCACAGACGAACGGAGGCTTCGATCCACGCCCCCGTCCCCGTGCGGGGACCCCCTCCCCAGGCCCCTGGAAAGCACAAACGCGCAGCCCCCGCGGGCACCGGGTCTGGCGAGCCCCGGGAAGCAGCCCCCGGGGGGAGGACGCGCCTTACCTGCTGCAAGTACATAAAAGTCAAGGCACACGAGAGCTGGGGACACATGCCCACGTTGGGGAGCGCCACGCAGGTGGCCCCCGTCAGAGGATGCTGCATCGTGTCTCTCTGGCGCCCGCCGAGCCCGAGTGGGGACGCTCGCATGCAATCACGTCGCTCTTTGCCTGGTTGCTACAATTTTTTTTTTCTTTTTAATTTTGCTGATTATCTAAGTCAAATACGGTGGGGCGGGCTGTCTCTCCCTCTCTCCCTCTCTCTCTCTTTCCTTTCTCTGTCTCCCTCCCCCACCGCACCCCGAGAGTCCCTCCTCCCTAGCCTTGGGGTTTGCTAGATCCCAGCGTTCATCTGCCTCCAACTAAGACACTTGCGGGGGACCAGGAAACTAGTTGGTTTCCTTCCAGGCTGTATGGCTTTTCTGGTTTGTTGGGCCTGCTTTTTGATCCCCCTCAAAGTGTACGGTGCCCCCCCCACGCCCCCGTGTAGGTCACAGGAACAAGCAAAGGCAACTTCTCCAAAGGTGGGAAGGGTGAGATGCCCCCCGCAGATGCAGAAGGGAAGAGGGTAAGGCTGGGGGGGAGGGAGAGGGAGGGGACAGAGGAAGACAGGGGGTGGGGGGAGGGGAGACAGAGAGAGAGACAGAGAGAGACAGAGAAGGAGGAGAGGGAAGACGGAGAGATCGACTCACACTGAGGCTTACTCCGTAGGTGCTGTGCCGCCTGTGTCCTCATTTGTCAAATGGGTCCAGGGGCAGGGTTTTTTTTCTCTTCCCTCCCCTTAGCCTTTTTTTTTCTTTTTAAAGAAAAAAAAAAAAGCAAACCAAAACAAACAAACAAAAAGGATTCACCAAAATTTAAATTGGATCTGCTAAAAATCTCCGCGGGCGAGCCAGCGAGCGAGCGCCCCACCTCGCCAGCATCTAGGCGAGCCGGACAATTAACACGATTGCCCAGCTGGGACCCGGGAGTCGCAGATACTGGTGCTCGCGGTTTGTTTGCTCGACTCGTTGACAAAAAAAAATAAACACAGAAAAAATGGGATTTCCCCTCGTGTTGAGACGCCAGGGGCTGGGGGCAGCGGGTGGCGCTGGGGCTCAGGGCGCGGGAGGGAAGGAGGTTCCCGCGCCCCCTGGCAGCGCAGGGCAGGGCAGCCCGGTGGCCACGCACCTGGAGGCTCCTGGGGCGAAGCTCTCGCTCGGTGCCACGCCTGGGTTGGGCAGCAGCCCCAGCACCGCGAACCAGCCCCTGAGCCGCTCAATGGGAGAAACCGCCCAGGCTGCTGGACCCACACGCCAGCTCAGGGTGAGCGCGAAGGGGGCTTCTCTCCGCCTAGAATCCCCGCTCTCCTCAAATTATAAATGCACACAGGGTAGGGAAGTCCCTGCCTGATAAGAGATTACTCTGTCGTCGGCTGCAGCGAGCAAATTGCAACAGTTTATTTATTATATATATATATATATTTTTTTTTTTTTTCCCTTGCCTGGCCAGTCCTCCCTGGCCAAATTAACATTCTGCTCTTGCGGGCAGGTCTCCCCACTCCTCTTTATTTTATGTAATAATAATTATTCATTAGTAGATTTTGTTAGTCTTTATGCAATAAAAGAGGATGTGATCTGCAAATCAAAGGAAAATATTAAGACTCTAACGTGTCCTGGGTTCCCGTGGAGGGGAGGGGGAGGAGATACATTCTTGGCAATAGTAAAATCATGATCAGGAATAGTAGTCGTATTTTTATATAGATTTTGACCTAGTGATTAGATTTTTTTTTTTTTTTTAATTTTCAGAGTAAGAGATCAATTGTCCGAACAGCATCTTTTTTGGTTGTTGGGTTCCCTGAAAGAAACCTTGCTGAGAGGGCTTGTCACTGCCCTGCAGGACAGAGCCGCCAGGAGAGAGGATGGGGCTCTCTCAGGAAGGAACATTTAGGGCAGGACCCTGGGACTGGCCACCAGAGACATCGCCACTGCACCTTCCTCTGCGGGGCTCACCCTGACATTCTAGGCCAAATGCAGCCTTCTGAACTGAGCCCTCAGCCACAAGGCATGGCTTGCTTTGCAAGCTAATCAAAATGCTTTCTGAAAAAAAGGAAACTAATTATTCCACAGCTCTGTTTTTTTGTTGTTCTGTTTTGAAATAACTATGAAGTCCTTACCAAGCCAAACACTAGGCCCCAACCGCTGTTTCTTCCTGCTTTTCACCTTGCAAAACCCAGCCCTGCAATAACCCTGGGGCTTACACAGCTTCAACTCCGTAGGGACACAGCAGCATGTTTAACCCTAAGCAGAATTCACATGGGAAATTGGGAGAATATAAGCTAGTGTTTTGTGCTTTTTTTGGGTGGGCAGTGATTAGTTTGAAGAATTCTTACTCTGTTAGAAATCACATTCATCGGACAAGCTCTGATTTACAAATAAACGGATGTCTTCTTTCTTACTTTCTACTTGTCTTTTATTTTTTATTATTTCATTTCGTTTTACAATTCACAAACTCAAAGAGAAAGTCTCTCATAAAACACATGTGAAATAAAAGGCCAAAGATTCTGCCTTCCCAATCCTTACTCTCCCTTTCCCATTCTTTTTTTTCCTTTCCTTTTCTTTTTTCCTTTTTTTCTTTTTTTTCCCCTCAAGCAATTTGCTGTACTGAAGGGTTCACATTGTTTTTCTTCCTTTTTTTTTTTTCTCCCCGGCATTGGACATTGGAAAAGCTTGCAAATACCCCCCTAAAAAGAGGACGTAACTTTTCTTCAGCTCATTTTCATAAGAAACATGATAAATAATACATGGCACTTTAATAAGACCTTATCTGAGTGGTTTAATGAAAAACAAACATATTATGTAAAGAACCAATAACCGCTCTCGGCTGCACTGAGCTAACACAGGCTTTCCGGTTCGTTTTCTCCCCAAAGTTGGAAACCCTTAGCAGTGATCAGATTCCTACAGACTCATTTTGCAAAATGGCTCAGGCTTTCCCTTAAACTTAAGTCTTCACAGTTAGGCATCCTGGACATCCACAAAGAAAGACAACAGGATACAGATCTACATCCATGTCCTAATTATGTGGACCCAAGCTCTGTTCTCTGGACAACCAAGCCTGAGCATCCTCCACCAGTGCACGCAAACACAATCGTGCACAGAGACACAAATGTGGCAGCCACATAAAGGAGCCCACAGGAACGTTTTGCCATCGATAATATCAGTGCTTGTTAATCAGGAATAGAGTATGCAATGCCCCCAAATCAAATGTTGGCACCATGTCTGCAACCATTGCTCACTTGATGACAAAATTTTGCCAGCCTTTTATGCAGCATCTGAGGACACTGAATTTGAATTCTATCTCAACAGAGACTAGGAGAGAACCATACTGATGCTACTGGCTCCAGAACAATCCTGCTATATCGACAAATGGGAGATCCGGGTGAAGAAAATACTCTTGTCTCTCTCTACAAAGAATCCATGAGCACTCCCTGTCACTTGAGTGCATATATTGCCAGCTCATTCAAGGGTCACCCTACCTGCCTTTCAGCTTCAAGGACCCTTAATTGAATGGTTATCTGGACCCTGTAGGAAGCTGCAAGAGTGCAGGAAAACTGGTCATGAATAATGCCATCCTCAAATGAAACTTCCTTAGGCAGTTGAATTGCCGAAGTTTCAATTTGACCCACACAGTAGTATTATAACTTGTTTCTTCCCCCAAACTTGCCAGCTATTTAAGAGAAGAAAATAAATAGGTATTTTTTCATTCTTTTCTCTTTTTCATAATTCCTTATAACTTCCTTAGGCTGTTAAAATAGACATTTCACTAAAGGATCTTTTCTACAAGAGTCATCATGTCCAAAGCAAGAAAGACTCACGTTAGACAGAAAGAAATATTATGCTCCTTGATCTTAAATGTACTTATATGTACCTGGGGGAGCTCAGAGGCAATGCCAAGGTGTGGCTTAGAAGTGTTTTACTGTCACTTCCAAGGTTAATACGGGCAACTACATATTCTCAATCTTCACTGAAGTGAGCAAGAAAGTATCTTTAGGAAACTTTATGACTTAGCTCTATCACAAGCACTTTGATTGACTTGTTCAAACACTTGAGTGATATTTATTAATACTCAGTGTTGATCTCATTCAGGCACTGTTCTTGTCCCTAGGTCTACATCATTGGGTGGGGGAGGACAAAGATCCCTGATATCAGAGTGTACATTCTAGTGGGGGGAGGGAGCAGAGAATAAACAATAAAAGCAAGAACTAAGTAAATTGTATGGTACAATAGAAGGTGATGGGTGCTGTGGGAAAAATAAGAGGCAGATAAGGAGACAAGGGAAACTAGGGAAGAGCAGGTTGCAGTAAAAGCTATCTAAAAAGTGTGCTTGCTCTGGAAAATGTGGCTTCAGCTTCACAAAAGCCCCCTTGCACCCTTTCTCCTTCCAATCCAATTGCCAAGCCTTAGCTCTGTCTAATACAGATGCTCCCTGACTTATGATGGGGCTATATCCAGATAAACCATCATAAGTTGAAAATATCATGCTTTTGACTTAGATGTTTTCAACTTATGGGTTTTTTGGGACATAAGCCCATCGTAAGTTCAGGAGCATCTGTATGTGAATTCTGGAGTTCTCTTGGATCAATCTCCTATGGGCAACACTTGTTTGGCACTTGTGATGTGTACGTTAAGCTTGGCCTCTAGAATGAGGTCTCAGCCCCTGATGATAGTATCCTGCAGAAGCTCATTTCTCAGACACAGTTCTCCAGGCAAAGGTGTGTTCACCCCTTGGCATGGAGTTGGAGGGCCCAGGACTTGGCAGTGCTCAAATCAACACAGTGTTCCCCCAGCGGAGTAGAAAGGCTGTGTCTCCAGCAGAATAAGTTCCAACCATTCCATGACAATGGCTCTGCATGTAACGCCAGGATTGCACTGAAGGTTAGAGTCCACTTCTGCGTAAAGGACCCTCCAGCTTCTCTCTAGCTTTCCAGCCTGGGTGTGGGTCATCAGTGAACCCAGGACCAAAAATAAGTCATGGTTGCAAGAGCAGAAACACAAGCTCAGGCGATGCCCAGGTCACCACTAGCTCCTACCACAAAAGCACTTTTCAAAATTATATTGGTTGTTTAGAACAGATTACTACCATCTTTTGCCCACAAGATTGATATCAATTAATAAGTAAAATCAACCAATGAATGAAATGCTCACCAGGAATATCTAGAGTTGGAATGGCTGTGGAGAAATGAGTGATCTGAAGCACAGATGATGGGAGTCAAAATCGGTGCGTGGACATGATATTTTGGCACTGATTATCAACAATTAAGATATGCATATCTTACAAGGTAACTATTCCAATTCTAGATATCTGTCCTGCTGAAATATTTGAGATATGCAGAGATACATGAACCAGGATGTTCACTCCAGTATTGCTTATAAAAGCAAATACAGTTGACCCTTGAACAACATAGGTTTGAACTATACAGGTTCCCTTATACATGGATTTTCTCTGTTTCTGCCACCCCTGAGACACTAAGACCAACCCCTCCTCTTCCTCCTCGTCAGCCTACTCAAGGTGAAGATGATGAAGATGAAGATCTTTAGGATGATCTACTTCCATTTAACAAATAGTAAATATGTTTTATCTTCCTTATGATTTTCTTAACAACATTTTTCTCTAGATTACTTTAGTGTAAAGCTACAGTATATATTACTACAAATAACATACAAAGTATGTGTTAAATGACTGTTTATGTTATTGGTAAGGCTTTCAGTCCGAAGTAGGCTATTAGTAGTTAAGTTTTTGGGGAGTCAAAAGTTATACTCAAGTTTTCAACTGCCTGGGAGATCAGCACCTCTAACTCCTGAGTTGTTTGAGGGTCAACTGTAATGATACATAATAGGAGATGGATAAAACAAAGTATGGCACATGCATGTGATGTATCTGTTAAAAAGAATGAGGGGCATCTTTGTCTTCCCTTGGAAAATCTCTAAGAAAGATCTCTAAGAAGTTCCAGAGTGTACATAATAAAATTTCTTATGTGAACTCCAAACCAACAACAAAAACAACAAAACCCCACAATCTCTTCAAATGTGCATGTGTGTGCAGACATACATGTAGGCTGGTGCATATGTACATGTACATACACATATATACAAACATGTGAAATGTATAAAAAAGGACCTGAAAGGATATGTGTCAAACTGGTAAATACGTTTACATCTAGGGTAGGGAAGAGATTGCCAATTTTTACTCTATACATACTTATGTTTAGATTTTCACAATAAGAATGTGTGTGTACATTATTTTATAATAAAATGAAGCAATTATATTACTGTTATTATTGCTACTTTGCTACTTCTATCACTGTTGTTATTATGAAGGCCCCAGGTCACATGTTCCTAAGGAACAGTTTCTGATATGGTGGTAAATTGTCCTGATACATGAAAACCTGCTCGAGCCCACTACTGAGTTGCAATATTCTAGGTATTTAACAGCCACAACAGAAAAGAGAAGCACATGGTACCTTGGTAGCCATACAGGGTTTCAGTAACCGAGAACCTCATTTCTGTTTACGACATCACTTCTTGGGGACAAGTTTGTTCAGAAATGAAAACGAAAGTATTTGGATCCTTGTCCCACCACTTCCTCAGTGCCGAGGCTGCTGAGAAGCAGACTGCCGGGTGGGAAACTTGCGTGTGTTTCTGCAGGAAATAAGGGACGCCACTGGTTTGCAAACCCAGGTGTGTCTGATTCTCAGACACTCACTCCACAGGGGGAGTAGTTTGTCTTTGCACCAGGCCTAGCCTATAACCAGGGAGATACAGAAACGGAAACTGAGTTTGTCCTTTCCTTGTTCCTGCAAAGCCGTGGCCCAAACTCCCTTCCCTCCTCCCTGCAGGCTCAGTGAGGAGGAAGCTCTAAGCAGAGAGGAGATGGGGGACTTGTGTTTCTTCTCCCTTTTTCCTTCTTTCTCTCTCTGTGGAGTCTCACTGGCTTCTGACTGTGGGCCAGTAGAGTGCAACCTCTGCTCCAAGACGTTGATGTCGGAGCGGTTAGCAGGCCTTCCCCACTGTGTGCGTCTGCCCTGTGCCATCCGGCAGGGTGTCTGCATTTACCTGGGCACATACCTACACTGTTTATATTTTTGAGGGTGGTGAGCAGAAACACAGGACACAGGTGCAGAGGGAAGGGACACACAGCCAGGGTCATCTTAACTCCTGCATTCCTATAAGGGGAGAAAAAGACCTATCTAAAATCAGCCCCCAAACAATGCCATCAATCTCTAAAGCTGTGAAAATTCCAGCCTGTACTGCAAAGAAATACCAAAAGAGTCCCAGGACTCTGAAAATGGCTGCGTGGTCTATAGCCATGGCCAGGGGCAGGTCGGGGAGCCCACTGCTGCAAAAGCAGTGGTATGCCCATACGAGGGTGTTCCGAGTCTGCAGAAACATCCAAACTGAGTTTAAATCCAAGATCTGCTACTCATAAGCTATGTGAGCATGAGCATGTGAGTTAACCACTCTGAGCCTCAGTTTCTTCATCTATAAAGCAGGGCCAATAATAGCCCTCTCACAGAATTGCAATGATTCTCAGACTTCTTGTCCCTCATGTTTCTAATTTATGGGCAATTCTAATGAAAGTTTAAAAACCATGGAGAGATTGCATGAAATTAGCAACTTTTAAATTTTTTGCCAAGTTAGTACATTCATACACACATTCACATACCCTCTCCAATATCACCATCATTTCATAAAGGAAAGAGCATTTTTCACCAAAAAGTAAAAAACAAACAAAAAAAACAGAAGGACGTAATTATTTCAAAATAAAGGACAGTCCTTCAAACTGATTAAATTGAGGTCTATTAAAATTTTCACTAAATTGCCCTTGATTTTCCCATTTAGTGGCAGTCTGTTGAAAACGTCATTACTGAATCGGATGAGTCTGTGGATGGATCCGCATTTGGGAGCCAGAGAACTAAGGAATGTGAAGTCCTTCCTAGCACAGGCACTAGCACACAAAGGGTCAGCCGATGGGTTAACTTTCCCCAGGAATCTTGAAAACAAAGGCCAGTTACACTCATTAGGGTGAATAACCACCCTCTTCACCCCCACAGGCGAAACACACCAAACCCCTCCTCATCTCTGAGTTCCCCATGCACAGAGCAGCGTGCCTTTCACAGGGAGAGGCTTAGGAGAGGTCGGATGAATTGAATCTGTTGGATCACCAGAGTTTGTTCACTCTCCTCCAGGACAGCCCTGCTCACTCAAGGCCTCCTGAAATATGTCATCGTGAGGGGGTGTTGGCGAACTCTTTCTCGTGCACATGAGGACACGCAGTGTACTTATCGTGGGGAGTACATCTTTTGGGGTCTTCTTGGGTTTGAAGCTCTGGCTCTGCTCCTACCTCTACAGCTGCTGTTAAATGTCTGTTGAGGTATAAGCTCTGAAACCCTTAGTTTCATTCTCTCTCATGGGGAATAATGATAATTTCGCCTTCCTAATTAAAAGATAAAATAAGATAATACATATAAATCCTGAGATTGTTGTCTGTCATCTAGCAACCCCTCGATAATAGCAACCATTATTATGAATTATTTTTATTTTTGGTCCCTGACCAGCTGATGAAATAGACATTCCTCTCTGTTTTTGTGAAAAAAAAAAAAATTACGCAAACAAGACCAATCATGTCAAGACATTTATGGAAGGACTAACTCCAAATGCAATTTTCTTTTTGAAAAATTTTTTTAAATGACATGGCATTATATGAAAATGTATAGACATCACCTTTCTGCCCTGGTGTTCAGAGTACACAATTTATTTAACCTTGCTAATGAATCAAATGAACACAAGCTTGCACATTAGTCCTTGTCAACTAAATCCTTCATCAACTGTATCTCACAAAATATCAGGTCAAGGTCTTCACTATTTTTTGGAGACCGACTAGGGTAATAAACACATTTTAGAAAATTACTTCTGGCCAGATGGTAATTCATTTTTTTTTTTCTCTGATAGTCACAAAACCCTGTAAGGTAGGTTTTTATAGTCCCAATTTACATAACAAGAAACTGAGCTGCAAGAAATATACACCTTGTCCTACTAATAAGAAATGGGAACAGTGTTTTCAGGTCTGTTGAACAACAAATTATTCTTTATGTCATCATTCTATACCCATAGCAGCAGAGATGCTGCTTACAAAATCATCTCTATCATTATCACTATTACCATTTCATTCACCATTGTTTATATCATCTAAACATAGCAGGCAGTTTTTTGAAGCATTGCGCTATGTCAACTCATCCCCAAGCTTTCCCCTTCCAGGAATCTGTCGATGACCCTGGTCACCTAACTTTATAGTACGAAATTTTCGCAGCTTTCTTGATCTTACTTGATTCCAGAAGGAGGAAGTCCCACCCCATCCACACTCCACCCTAAGCTGTTCAGAAGAAAAGACCCTGTCTCAGTCTCTTTTGTCAACACTCTGCTATCACCACCCTTGGCAAAAATGACAGTTATAGAGACAGTGTTCTATCAGAGCGGCTATCTCTGCCAGGAGAGACCCAAGACACCAGCAGAACCCCAGATTAAAAGACAGCCAGAGCATGCAAATAACTTCAGTTTCCACAGGAGCTTTCCTGCCTGCAACAGTGGGTTCCAGGACGTGATGCTAAGGCAAAGTGCAATGTTTGGCACTTGAGAGGGTGGGAGTCTGTTTCCAGTGCACAGGACAGAATGTGAGCGCGTGGGCCCAGGGGAGGTAGGCGGCAGAGACAAAAACAGCTGAGTGGTGATTTCTCCTAATGAACAAGTGGGTGGGGAGGTCTACTTTGGGAAGCCTCCACCCCACCCACTTTCTGTGTTTCGACTTTCTGGATAAAACTCAAGCAAATCTGAAGTCAAACAAAGCCTGCAGAAGATTCTATTTTTCCTCTTTAATAACCTTGGCTGCAGGATTCTTTGACCCCATAAATGCTCAGAAATATTTATCTTTATGCAACCTGAGCCGCCATCAAGCATTTCTGACTAGAGGTGACTTCACCTCTAACATCTCAAGCTCTGCATTAATCTCTTTTGACCTCAACCTTCCCAAGGTCCTGTCCTGGAACACAGGTAAGAGACACCACAGGGATTCTCAGTCCCTGGCGTTATCCAAACATCTTCAAAGGCTGGTGATGGTTGGTGGTGAGCTTAGGAAGGATGCAAGGACTCATACAAAACTCGGTTCGTCTGCAAAAATTAGAAGGTTATGTTGTGAAGGTTTCAGGTATTAAGTGGGAAATCTTCCTGACTCTCAAGATCTCACCTCACCAAATATGCAATCCCCAGAATTCCCAGTCTGAGTTCCCAAATTATAATTCGCAATTACAGGACCCTCACAATTCTCACAACCTCATCTGACCTGTGAGCTCAGGTTTGTATATTCCCCTTCTGTGGGTTCCATTACAAAGACCCACATATGAAACAAAGCCCATAACCACCTTCTACAATACACCTACTCCGATAAGGCATGTGTGAGTTTTGTAGACATGAAGACTTTGGAAGAGGGAATAGATGTGATTCTCATTTTAGAAACACAATTCTAGAAAGATCTCTAGTCATCCCTCAGTATCCAGGGGGAATTGGTTTCAGGATCTGCCATGGATACCAAAATTTGCAGACACATAGTATTTGTATATGACCTACACATACCCTCCTGTGTACTTTAAATCATCTCTAAATTACTTACTGTACTTAATATAATGTCGATCCTACACAAATAGCTGCTTTACTATATTGTTTAAGGAAAAATGACAAGAAAAAAACATCTATACATATTTAGCCCAGATGTAACTTTTTCCCCAAGTGTTTTCCAGCTGTAGTTGGTTGACCTTGTGGATGTGGATCCCACAGATGTGGTGGGCACACTGTGTGCATCACACCCTTGAAAATGGCATGTGGCGATTCTACCACCATGGACTTTGAGTATACTCTCCTGGTTCTAGACTTTATCTACCATATTTCCTTTTCCTCTTCTCCCTTCGCCTTGGGAGCCAGAAAACAAATTCTCATCCTCACCACATTTTCCTATTTCCTGCTCCTTGAAAGCTTGGCACCAGTTGTTTCTGTGCCCTGAAGGGGATCATCTCTCACCCGTGTTTGCAATAAGCCATTTTCCCAAACCCAGTTGCACTCTCCATTTGATGATCCCTTGTACCCACTGCTCAAAGAATAGCACTTCCTTCACTTGGTGTCATATATATAATTCAAGATTCTTGCAGCACAGTGGCATGTAAGAGAAAAACTGTATACTTCCCTGGCCGGACCCTCTTGTGCTCATGGATTGCAGAGCTCTGGCATGCTCCCTAAACACAAGGTCTCACTTGGTATCGTTTTGTGCTTTGTTAGGTCTCTTGTGTGTTGCACCCCAGTCATCATCACCTTGCATGACCCTCTGCTGTGATACACACACACAGCCGTTCATGGCTGTGCTGCTCTTCACACCCCTGCGAAGGTCAAAAGCCACTGCATCAGATTCTCTACAGAGTCTTGATGAATCCTCACCACATCCTCTAGCCCTGACTTCTCCTCACAGGCTACCTGTCAGGGATGCCCATGAACTTCACACAGCCTCCTGCATGTCTCAGTACCAAGGTCCTGTTCTTACTGCTATTTTAGCATCCCCCCCCAAGCAAAGTGCTTGCACGTGCTGCTCGTCCTCTAATGACTTACCTGTGTATTAAAGGAAACACCTCCCTTCCATCTACCTAACCTCGAAACCTCAACATTTGCCCTTCACTTCTCCCTTTGCTGCTCTGCTTAGTCAACTGATTCCCAAACTGTGTCCTTTTTCTCTCTTCCAACTCCCAGCTATGAAGCCTTTCTTGATTTTCCACTGCTGCTGTACTAGTGCATCACATTTTTCTATTTAGCCTAGATTTACAAAGAATAAAAAAGCTATACTTTCCTACTTGATTCCCTTGTTCTCAGTCTCAATTCCTCCCAACTCACACTTTACATTGATTCCATAGAGGAATTTTAAATACCCGAAACCAAGCATGTCAATCTTCTGTTCAAAAGATACCACGCCCCCTCCCACTGGTTAGGGCGTGGTATCAAATGCTTTACCCTGGTCTCGCACCTCTCCCCTTGCAATGTAAGTGGCCCTTCTTCGTAACTCCCTCCATCCAGATTCCGGCTATCTCAAACCTAGTACTGTAATCACTCGTGCCCAGTGCGTGTTAAAACCTCTCCAAATATATTTGTTCTTTGCTGAAATCGCTTGAATGATGTGAGTGTCCAAATCTCAGAATACCCAGTGCCTAATTAAATACATAATCACAAACTGAAGCCTGCATCTTTGTATGTTTTGCAAAGTCAAGATGGAGAGGAAGAGGATGGCACGGGGCAGTGCTGGGTACACACCGGTAACACTGTTACCCACAGTGATGCCGAGACTCTGCAGTGTTAGGTAAGTAGCCTGCTTATAAGTGGCACAGCCGGTGCTGACAGCGAGTTCTTTCTCTATTTTCTGTCTCCTGCGGTCCCATCCTGCACACACTGGCATGCACATGTTCCATGAGAACTTTATTTTCCCCTTTAACATTGTATCCACATCACCTTAGAACAGCACTTGGCTTATTACAGTGGATACTTGTTTAATATTGGTTGAATGAATGAGAAACCTTGGCAATGACAATACAAGTCCTCCTCCAATTCCAGGTCTCTGCGATACATTTCATTTACTAATTAGTTAATTCATTTGTTCACTTATCAGCTATATCTTGAATGCATTCTCTGTGCCAAGCACGGTGCTGACCCCAGAGATGCAAGGATCGGTAAGACAGGAGACAGAGCTGGTTGACATTCTAGATTAACCAGCAATTTTAAGGTCATTTGGTTTTTAAAAAATTACCTTTTGAAACTCTGTATCAATGTGTGAATCAGCATTTTCTCAAAGTCATGCAAAAAATTAAAGTACTGAAGTGAATTGGATTATGAGGCTAATTGAAAACAATATTGTTATCCACACTCCCAATTTCAAATATTGACGTTCATCAAAATAGCCTCATTTTCTCACTGATTGCCTTTGTAATACATGTTTCATATTTGAAATTATAAAATTCATCTCTAATCCTGCTCTTTTCATCTCTTTTATAAATGGAGTTTCCTGTAACATTTATTTTTGAAAGAGTTTCTACTAGTATAAATGGATGCATATATCTGAGAACTACTGGTTTGCCATGGGACACCAGAAAGCTCAAATTATAGGTTAAATCCCTATTAGGAAAAATTATAAGAATTAAAAGGGCATGTTCTGGGACCACAGAATTTACCCTAACCTCCTCCTACCTTCTTGAGAGTGAAGGAGATGAAAATAATGGCTGGGTAGGCAGACCTCCTGGCTCTGAATCTTGGGTCTGTTGTTCTCTAGCTGGGTGATTTAGGGCAAGTTATTTAAACTTCCTGGGTCTTGGGTTCTGATTTATAAATGAGAAAAGCATGAGTATCTTTTTTTCATAAGACTGAATTTGGCTAGAATGGAATAAAACATGTTAATTGCTTAGTGCAACCCTGGCACTAGTAAGTGCATGAGGTATGTTAGCTTCAAGGATGATGGTGGTGGTGGTGGTGATGAAGATGATGACAGTGATGATGATGACGGAGGTGAAGGTGATGGTAATAATGATAATGGTGGTAGCATGATGATAGTGGTGATGATGATGATGGCAGTGATATTGCTGTTGGTGATCAGGCATTATTGATTGCAAACACAAGAAATGGTGATGTAAATCACCTTTGCAGGAAAGACAGCTCTGCTTTCTTTGGCTGGAAACCAAAGATGTTCTTTTCTAAGGAGAGCCCACTGCTACTTCAGGATCCTGCCCTTCTCCCTCCACCCTGGTGTTTCCAGCCCAGGAAGCAATTGAAACCCAGTCACCATCCTGACTCCCCTGCTCCCCCTCCTCAAGACTGGGCCACCGACATCTCTAAGGAGGCTCTCTGGTACAGCAGGCAGGAGCTGACACCAGTGTTCTTCTGGGTAACTCTGTGGGATGTTAATATTTTATGACCTCTTTAGTGGAAACGGCAACCTCCGGGGTGCTGATACTTCCTTTAATATTGCTCAGATTCTCTGCAGGCTGCAGCCCTCCCTTTCTCCAACCCCTGCCTCTCACCAGCCAAGACATTCCAATGCTTTTTCCCCTGGTCTGTCAAGATACACACAATTCCAAGAAATATTGTAAAAAAAAAAATAGCAAAATTAAAAATCACTGAACATTTACAGTGTTCTAAGTACTCTGCCAAGTCCTTTACATTCATTGTCTTATTTCATCTTCCTGCATCCCAACGAGCAAGGTAATATGACCTTCCCATTTTACAGATGCGGAAACTGAATGTGGGAGAAAATAAATAACTTATTTAGATTCATACTCTAAGCCCCTCACTCAGGTCAGTGGGGGGGATCTTCTTGCATCTTCTGCTTTATTGGATAATGCATTCCTGAGAGTGGATTTCAAAGTAGAATGTCTAAAAGTTGTTTCCTTCCACAGGACGTGAATAAAATGGATCTCAGCCAGCAAATACACAGGGATTTGTTTGTTTGTTTGTTTTTGGTTAAACTTCCCCAAACCATACATACAACTAGTTTAACACTTATTCCATTGGGGCTGTATCCCCCAGTTCTGAGAATACAAATAGAAAAGGACAGCTTAAGAAGCAGCAAAATGTCTATGATATGGGCGAGGGGAAGGAATATACAAATCCACACTTATTTGGTAAGATCCCATGTACATATTAATAAAATCTGTCTATAATGTATGCTCTCTACTTCTAAATTTATCTCTTTCCATATCTAAATCTATATATCTACACTGACACATCTAAAGCTTCAAGGAAACACCAAAACATGGTGTTGAGATTAGAGGTGATGTTTATTATTTATTTTATTACTAATCCATCCTGTTTTCTATAATGCACATGAGGCACACTTTCATAATAAGGAAATAAAAAGCTTTCCTCTCCTTCTTTTTTTTAAGTGTTCCAAATCACAGAGTGAAGACACTTCTCCTCCAGGGGACCCCGGGTCAGAGCCTCACCATGGTATGTGGGGAGCAGGGGTTTGGTCTACTAGGGAATAGCTTTGACCTGCTCCCTGTCCCAGCTCTTTAGGGATAGCCTGATGGTGATTCTAGAAAGAGAAAGAGAGCGCCCTGGCAGAGTTCCTGCACACTGCTGCTCTCCATGTAAGCCTAATTATAGTCACCAAAGAAGTTTCTTTCTCGCCTCTCCAGGTCCTATGTGACAGCTCATCATTCTGGTGGCATTTTTGTCGGGAAAACTTCATTTCTATTTTTGCTGTGAGGACTACTTGTCTTTACTCGCTCTTTGTACATAGATCAAGACATTACGAAGACCTGCACTTTCCTCCGGCAAACGAGAATGACTAATTTTCTCTCTCTATTAAGTACCGCGCTCTCTCCGTTGGCTTCACCGATATTTATCTCACACTCCAAGACTGCCAGGATCCCAAAACAAGGTTAACCCCTCTTGTGCCACACACCCTCCAGTCCAGCATTTTCTATCCTTTACTTCCTGCGCTCATGTTCAACAGAGCATGTGGCCATGTAGCTTCACCCTGACCTATGTCAGCAGGATCTTATTTAAAGTATAAAACCCAAATTCCCACCCTGTTACTTTTGAGCGTAGTCACAAGAGGGGCTTTTCTTTAAGGAAATGAAGTTAAAACAGCAAAAACTCAGACCCTTGGAATCCCATAAAGCCACATGATGTTCTGGATGATGGGGAAAGTGAAAGGGTATGAAAGTTTGGTCATGTTTCCCGCAGCCCAAATCATATCTCACAATGGGGATGGTCCTGAAACCATTTGCGTAATATTAGAGCTTACTCCATGCAAAGCATTCAGAAAATGATTTACATACACTATTTTATTTAATCCCTATGCCAGCATTTTTATTCATGCATTCACTCATTCACCCCTTATTTAATTCATCTATAAATATTTATAGAGTGGTAAATTATGTTCTAAGGATTGCCTAGTATTCCCAGTACACAGTAATTAAACACACAAACAAGCAAACAAACAAAACTCAGTCAACTTACCCCAATAGAACTTAAAGTCAACTGGCAGAGACTGACTTTAAAAATCAGTCCATTTTTCATAAAACAGAAGTCCCAGAATTTTCACTCTTGAGCACTTATCCAAGAGAAATGGAAACTTGTATTTGTACACACTTCTATACACAGAGGTTTGTAGTAGTTTTATTTATAATAGTTTAAAATGAATGCATCCAAGCATCCTTCAACAGACAAATGGTTAAAACACCGGTGGTACATCCATACCGCAGAATACTAATCAGCAATGAAAATACGTGAACTATTTCTATACACAGCAGCTTGGAGGAGTCTCCAGGGAATTATGTTGAGAAAAAAAGGTCAAGCCCCAAAGTCAGGTACTATATGGTTCCATTATTGAAATGTCTACACTTTTTAAATGGAGAGAAGATTAGTGTTTGCAGGAAGTTAGGAATTTGAGGGGAGGGAGTTGGGTGTGGTTATAATAAAAACAACAGAAGGGACCCTGCGGTGATGGAACTGTTTGGTATCTCATCTGTGGTCATGGACACACAAACCTACACATGGGATAAAATTGTATGAAATGAGATACAATCAACACCACCCTCCATATACATATATACAAATATGCACAAATTAATGCAAGAAAAACTGGGGAAATCTGAGTAAAATCAGTGGATTGTACCAACATCAATATCCTCGTTGTGACAGAGGATTACAATTTTGCCAAATTTTACCACTGAGAAAACCTGGATAAAGGTTACATGGGGTCTTTCTGTAGAATTTCTTGTGCTGCATGTGGATCTTCAATGATCTCAATAAAAATTCCAACTAAAAATCAAACTGCACAATTAATTTTCTGAGGCCCATTGTGGCAAATGCTGGAAAGGAAAAGAACAAGTTGCTAAAAAAAAAAAAATAAGGTAGCTATAGATAGCAAAGGGCTGGGTTTAGACTAGGGGTGGGGGAAGGCTTCACTGGAGAGGTGGCATTTCATTGGGCAATTTCAGGGTGAGGAGCTGGCAAGGAGAAAGGTGGGTGGCAAAATGTTGCAGAAAAGGAAACAGTGTGTGGCAGGGATGTGGGAAAGGGTGCGTGTGCTCAGGCAATGGAGAAGGGACATCCAGCAAAAGGAGACGGTGACCAGGAGTTGAGGGGCCCTTCTGAGGCTCCATACCAGGTGAGCGACTGCCCTAACCTGGTGCAGGGGTTTTTATTCTGCCATTGATTCTACTGCAATCGAGTGAGGCTCAGAGAAACTATCTGCGCTCACAGAGCGGGGACGCGTCAGATCCGGGATTCAACATCAAAGCTACTACTGTGACCACTGCTTCCTTGAGAAAAAACATCTTTATGAAGTTAAATATACGTGTCCGGTTCAACCCCGCAACACCACTCCTAGGAATTTACTTAGGAGAACTACAAATTTGTATCCACAGAAATACCTGCCCATGACTGTTAGTAATGATTTTTTCATAATCAGCAAACACTGGAAACAACCCAAATGCCCTTCGACTGGTGAACAAGCTGTGGTGCATCCAAACCAGAGAACACTACCCAGCAGTGAAAGGGGGAATGAACTACTGATAGTTGCAACCATAAGATCCATGGCTGGATCTCAAATCCATCATACTGAGAGAAAGGAGCCAGACTCAAAGGCTACCTAGTTATGGTTCCATTTACAGAATATTCTGGAAAAGGCAAAACTATGGGGACAGAAAAGAGATTAGGGATTTCCAGGGGCTGCACTGGGGACTCACTACAGACAAGCCCAAGGAAACTCTTTGCAATGATGGATATGTTCCAAATCCTGACAGTGGTGGTTGTTACATCACTGCACGCATTTGCCAAAACTTGCAGAACTATGTGCTAAAAAGGATAAATTTTACTGTGAGTGAATTATGCCTCAGTAAACCTGACTTTGATGCAGTGATCTGATAAGATGAACAGATGTAGACTAAGTCCAGAGGAGACCCTTTCTCCCTTCTGCAAAGTTCTGGGTGGCCCTGGGAAGTAAAACATGAGAGTCTTATCTCGGAAGATGCAGTTCAGGAAAAGTGAACAAGGATACAGCTTCTGCGGTGGGTGGTGGTGATTGACGTCCAGGGAGAGGCGATCTGGGGGTTGAGGGTACACAATGTGCAGGACACCTCCCTGGCCAACACAGAGGGGAGGTGTTATCGAAGCACCAACCATTACTTCCCACCCATATCACTTTCTTAGCGAATCTAAGCTCCCCGCCACTGCGGAGGAGGCAGCATCACCTGCCAAGTGGTCTCCCCCAAATCTTCCCAGCTGTGTGAACACATGGTGACACTGATCCCTGTTGGTTCAATGAGATCCTCCCCTTCCCAGGAACATGGGATTTGGAGTATAGAGACTAAGGAGGTATATTTTGGGGCCGGGAAGGAAGGCCGTGCAGAACTGGAAGCTGGACCAAGCATCAGGGCATGCAAGAATAGAGAGAGACTAGCAGAGAGAGGTGTACAAAGATCAGTGCTTCACAGAGCAGAGACCAGACAGCAGAAGGTTCCAGGGAGAGCATGGGAGAGCACAAGTGGGCACAAAACCCAGCTGATGACTTTTAATCTCCTGGTATTTTCCCACATTTCCTGCAATACAGTTTTGTGAAGTATTTCTTGATTCTTATAAAAAGAGATATCTTTATAGAGGGTGGGTGTGTGTTCCTTACCATCAAACAATTCCTAAGACCCTGGGCTTTGCAATGAGTTGCTGTCCAAAGAATATCTGTGGCTTGAAGAAATAAACGACACCTGCCTTGCGAATGTCACTCACTCATTCCTCCGACTGCTGGTCTGAGAGTGTACAGGAAAGAAAATGGGTGCGATTGATGGATTCTGCCCTCTCTCTTTAGAAATCCTTCTCAGCCTGCAGACGGGAGGTCGAGACTGTCTCCTTGGTTCAGACTTAAGCAAAACTGTAAACACCCCACTCTTCCCTCAATCATCTCTGCCCTTATAATCGCTCGGTTTATAATGACCGGTTTGCATATCGCCTTCTGTGTCTGGATGCTATCTTCTCATCTAGATTAGAAGCCCCACGAAGAAAGGAGCATGCTATCTTCTTTGTCTTCCAGCACCAGATAGCATATCCACAAAATGGTAATTAGAATAGCAGTTAACACTTACATAATGACCTGTGCATTTCTGTGCGTGTATGTGTGCAATCCTTTTTCACCACAAATACAGGAAGGATATACGAGTGTTAGTAGGATCCTATTTCATAGAAGAGATAACTGAAGCATAGAGCAGGCGAGTGTTTTGCTCAAAGTCACATGGCCCTCACACAGTAAGGGAAGAAGTCTTTCTGTCTACTCTAAGCTACCCCAGAAGCAGAAGATCAGCCCACACACAGGGGCCCAAAGTTGCTGCCATTCATTATGCTGTCTACCCTTGGTAAGTGTAAATACAGCCATAGGTTAGTGGTTCTCAAACGAGGGTGACTTTGCACCCTAGGGGATATTTGACAATGTTTTCATTCCAGAAGGACGGGGTGCTACTGGCATCTAGTGGGGAGAGGCAGAGATTTTGCCAAACATCCTACAATGCACAGGACACATAACAATGAACTATCTGGCCCAAAATGTCAGTAGCATCCCTGTTGAGAAACTCCTCTAAGATGCCGGCTGACTGCCTGAGGACACTGTCCTTACAGATGGATGGTTCTTAGAAGATAGCTGCCCCCACCGAGATGTCACCCAGGCTTGTCCCTCGACTACAGCCATGGTGACCCCTGATGCAGGGTGGTTCCCACATGGACTCCCTGCCATGGGATCTGATGCCCAGGGCACGTGGGCCTCTCCCTTATCCACCACTAATTCACTGTCCTCTGCGGTCAAAGGCGAGGTGATCCTGGAGCCCCCTTGGACACCGTGCAGATTGTGTGCACACTTTCCTTCACCAAGGGGTTAGTTAGGGATGATCCACTCCTAATACTCTCAGGATACACAGATGGAGCAGAAAGACTCCGTTCCGGCAGGTGGGGCACCTGAATGAAGTAGCCACGTGCTTTGTGTAGCTGGGGGAGTTACCTGAGTTTTCTGGAACACGGGCTTGCTCATTTTGCAATGAGAGCCAGGATGGATGGATGACGAGAACAGCTAGACAAAGTCAAGGTACACGTTGTTGAGCTGTTTTTTTGTTTGTTTGTTTCTTCAGAGGAACAGAACTCTGTGGTCCTAGAAGTCTAACCCAGAGCTAGGATTCTATAGTCTGACCTCTTTCTATAACAAGCACAAGCTCCCCTGAGTAGAGGCGCACAAGTGGACGGAACCGACAGTCTCAGAGCAGCCCTAGGGCCGGCAAACACAACATCTGCTAAGACGGCCACACTGGCTGCCGGGGGATCTGCTCTGACCAGGCCCACTGGTTTCTCAGAGCACAAACCCCACGGGGCCCCTAATGAGCCAATGATGGATTTCCCTTTCGGCCGTTGTGAGTCGCTGGGGGCTGGCTCTGAAGTTGGGATAACAATCTTGGCCGTTTCCGGAACTTGCCTTTCCTTGTGGGATTTCGCACTGGAGGTAGATGAACCCTGAGCCCTCTCCAGGGAAGCACTCATTCAGGTCAGGTGACAGGAGGAAGAGCTGATGTCTTACATCACGCCTGGCCCGCCAGCTAAGAGAATGGATCCGATCACCCCCAGCCTGCCTCCCTCCGCTCACCCCATGCCAGACGGGCCCTCCTCTCTAGCCCCACAGCATTTTAATCTCTGATGTAGCCCCATCTATAACATTCTAGCAGCAGGCGCCTTTACCCCAAAGACAGCGAGCGCCGCAGGGCGGGCTGGGTTTGCTGGCCACCGCAACCCGCATGCCTCGCTCAGGCCCAGCCTGGTGAGGGCTCCGCAGGTGCCTGCCGCATACACGAACAGCAGACCGTGTGGCGTGCGCACAGAGAAATGAATTCAAGAGCAAACCCCCAAAGAGACCACCTGGTGAAAAGCAGAAAATATCATTAACTGAAAACAAGACATTTCTGAGAAATCCGCATTTCAGCTTTACCAAAGAGGCACCGTAGCACTTCGCCCAAGTGACAGGTTATACACAGAGAAAATGCAGCATTTATTTCTATCGCAGCGAAGCTCCCTCCGTGTAAGTCAGGGAGGATAGGCGCTCAGCAAGGGGTCCCCCATGGCCAAAGATCATGTTTAAAAAAAAAAAAAAAAGAAAGAAAGAAAAGGAAAGAAAAAATATATTTAAAAGAAAAAGATTCTCCAGAAACACACATCACTTTGTCACTTTTATAATCAGAGAAAACAGGACTTTTTATCAGTCCGTCATCAGTATTTACGTTGTAAAATCCAGCTCCCAAGAGAAACATAATCAAATTTAAAAAAAAAAGGAAAAAATCTGGAAGAAGGCAATGGAACAATCAAAGTTGAACTATCTTCACTCTCTAACTCGGGTCAGAATAATTCCTTTTCGACAAGATAAATTTAGACTGGGAACAAGACAGCCTTGGACCAGCTGCGTAATTCATCGGCAGCTTTAATCTTCCGAATGAATATTAGTGTAGATTTCAGGTTTTATTGCATTTTTTAAACAAATGATATTTTATGTTCAAAGTGAATATATCATGAGTTGGCAATTTGTAATATGTTTTCACTAAAAAAGGAAATAAAAATAAAATTCCTTTAGATTTTTCTGATGTGAATTGCAGACTTGAGGAAAGACCACAGGTAGAGAGTGCAGGATAGGAAGGTAGGCAAGCAGAAGTCAGCATGAAGCAAATGCGTTCGACAGTCACCGTACGTTTTAATGGATTCTAAAAGCATGAATAAACTGTCTTAAAAGGATATGCTGATAGTATAGGACACATCTACATGATGTAGAGAAATATATCTAGTCAATCATCTAAACAGTTTGCCTTCAAAATATCCAGCACCCCTTGGTTTGCTAAATGTCAAATATTCATAGGAGTCTTTATGGAGACATTTTGATCTTGGGCAATTAAGACTTAGCCATCTAGAGACACTGAC
Organism: Avahi laniger; assembly: GCA_963575035.1. NCBI lineage: Eukaryota > Metazoa > Chordata > Mammalia > Primates > Indriidae > Avahi > Avahi laniger. Next base: position 40,296 of record CAUYSK010067494.1, on the reverse strand, counting down.
AGAGGTTTGATCTCTCTTTAAGCATCATGAACACTTGTCTAATTAGCAGGTGTATTTGCAAATTCAGTCAAACAGTATGTGAATAAGCACACGTTTGCAACCGGGCAACTGGTTGAATGAATATACCAAGTATAACCACAGTAACCATTTCCAAATTAAACCATGTGCATGGAGTTTGCCTTAGAGTCTTAGAAACCAAACAAAGCCAAACACCACTATAGAGACGTTAAGCAATCTCTTAGCTGCCTATTCAATAATTGCAAGATGCGTAATAGCATTATTCTGCACTGACCACAAATGGGGAACTAATAAAGATATCTTACCTCTTGTCATTGGAATATTAATGTTTTAACATTGATTTTTTTCTATCATTTTCTCCTATCTTTCTATCATTTTTCTCCCAAGTTGGTCATCTTCTTTAATAATAGGAATGTCTCTAGAAGTAGAATAACTGCAAAAGATTCTCAGACTCTAAGAGGTGGCGATTTTTATCATAACTAGTATACTAATTTCATTTTAACTGGTATTCCCATGTCTTCTACACTGCATTCTTTGTGCTGCCCTAATTAAATATCTCAACCATTTTTTGCTTAAAGAAGTCTCAAGACTGTGATTTGTGGATGGGTATTTGTCCTGCCAGACTCCTCTCTCCAGCTTCATGGGCCTTTAGGAGCCCAGTTGTTAAGGCCAAGAAGTAATGACCTTCCGGACTTAAGTACCTGTATTTTTTACAATTATGCTGATTAAGTTGGCCACAGTGACCACTAGCTACGCTCACTACTGCATTCTCATCCTCACTAAAGGGCACCCCGTTTGCCATGAGGACGGCGTTCTTGCGGTAGCTCCGAGGAGGTCTGACCATCCCACCTGGAGATGGGGAACAGGACATCTGCATCTAAACCACACTGGATCTTCTCTGAGTAACTGAAGATGCACTGCAGTGGAATATCATGATATTTTGCTTCTTAATAATCCATCCTCATCTCCTCCAGGATGAATAACTTGAGAAAAAAAATCATTAAATAAAAGTCGGTTAATTGCATTTCTTAAGAAATCCAACTTTTTAATGTTTCTTCTGAGAACAGAACAGCAGTATAGTCAAAGGATCAATTATCTTTAAAAAAAAATGCAGAATACAACATTTGCTTTTCTTAAAGGGCTGCAGACACATTCCTATTTCTTTCCATGAGAATAACTTGAAAAGGAGGCAAAGTCATACGATCTACAATTCAGTGCACACAAGCTGCTTTTGATTATATTGCCTCACAAACTAGATACTTTGCCGGGAAGCATAAAACTGTTTATCACCAAACATTTGAGATTCCGCTCAGATAATTTACACATAATTAGACAGAAGCCCACACTTCCGAGCGGGAGCATTACCTCCTCTCGAACAGACTATTCTTAAGAACATTTTTGGTAGCATAATGAGTATTTTATGAGGATTTGTAATCAGTCTTAACGTAGGTGGGAACAAAGGTGAATTACTCCTCAACACGATCAAATCATTACATAACTCAGTGCAGAATAATGATGAACCGAGGTTGGAAGAGGTAACCTGCCCAGGAATTTGGAGGAGTTAGGATATTCTGGTCTTTTCCAGAGGCATAAAATGAATTAAGTGATCCCTTAGGAAACAGAAAAATAAAAAATAAAAAAAGGAATCAGTCAAGGATAGAAGCCTCCTACTTAGATTTCCCTACCCTTTGCTCATTCTCAGGGAAGGAGATGAAAAGACAAAATATGGCAAAAGAAAGGAAAATGAATGGTGTTTTCTACCTGCAGAGTCTCTCTTAGTCCTTATGGATGCCTAAGCTCTTTGGGGTCTAGTCTTGTCTTTTCTAAGCATCTTCTGTCCTAAGACACAAACAAAGCTAGCTGCCTCCAAACAGACTGACCATCACTCAAACACACAGAGTCACCGGGGAGGAAAGGAACATTAGGGGGCGTGGGGAAAAGTGTCACCATTTCATGACACAAAGGCTGCAGCCAGAAATAGCTCGGTCCCTAGATGCTGCATCACTCTGAAGCTTCACTTCAGACTTGGCATTGTGCCTCCAAGGGGTATTTCAAAATTGCCACCTTGCACGGTCCCTTTGAATCTACAAAGCTGATTTCTCTGGTTTCCATTTAGGGACAAGAAATTATGTTTTGGTTTCTCTTTATTGTCTTTTCAACCTGAGAGGGTCTGCATCCTGTTTGTATGCATGAAATCTAAGCAGTGTGTAAGACAGCTCTAATCTGTGTATATGATGATGCACTCGTATTTTTTTTTTCTAGATTATTTATAAGGGGAGTCAGCAAGACCAAGTCTTACAGCAGTCCCTGGGGCTGCCTCTTAGGTCTTCCTGAACAGGTTGGAGTAGTCATTCTCTAAGGCCTTATCCATCTCTAAACCTGGTAACATGTAAAGCTATAGTCTCAAGATGATCCCTTGGAGGCTGCTACTCACACAGTAGATTTTTTAGTACTTGTGGAATAAACAATCAAAACAATGCCTATTAATTTTATAACTACAATCTTGGGAGATGGTGTGTCCAGCACTCTAATTATGTTCTCTTTGTCAGATAAGCTCAACACTGGTACCAATTTCATCCTAACCTATCATCCAAATTCAGCAGGCTTTCCAGAGCACATTCTCTTTAACCAAAGAAAGCTGTCTATTAACAAGACCAAAAATATCAATTTCCACATATTTATGGAAGCAAATATGTGCAGGTACATCAGAAAACTGTATATAAGAACATCCATGCTATATTTATTTATGCTAATGTCTGGCAAGGGAGAGTTGTCCATGAATATTTGATAAATCAATGGATGGTGAAGGATCAGAAGCAACATACATGTCTAATTAGGGAAATAGTTAAGCAAAGGGCAATCGATTCATACATTTGAATACTATATATCTATTAGCAATCAAGTTTTCTTGCAACATTTAATGGCATACGTGGGAAATAACCATGGCACGATGTTATTTCTGAATGGGTTAATAGTGCATTGTATGATCTCAACTGTGTGTGTGTTTCCTCCCTCCCTCCCTCGTCCCTTCCTTCCCTCCTCTTTTCTCTCCACCCACCCATCTCAGACACAAGCAGAAATGCACCGATGGATGGAGAAGGGGGTCCAGAGACCCCCTGCTCAGCACTGCCTTCGTTGACCCCTCTTCTCCCCTGGACCACCCACTCAGGTTGCTGAGCTTTGTGAAACAAGCTAAAAACTAATGATCTCATCCAATCCTCCCAATGTGGCCCATAAGGGAATCTAGTTCCATAGAGAAGCAGCAATTACTTTAATGTTAATGTTAGAAATAAGTTCAGGACACAGAAGTCCCAAACCCTCTGGCATTCAACATACGTATGTATCCTCCAAGCTAGGAAGGAAACTGGTTTTCCTAAGCTTATAGCGTAGTGTGTGTGTGTGGGGGGTGGGGGATGCAATTGGATCACTTCCTTATTGTGTATCTCTGGGCCAGGCAGTTAAGCTTTCTTAATTTCAGTTTTCTCATCCATAAAATAAGAATAAAAAATATAGCTCCTTTATGAGGTTGTTGTAAAGATTAAATGACTTAATGCAAATGGAATTTATAATATTACCTAGAACATAGTAAGTGCTCAATTAACATTAGCTACTTTTATACAATTTATTAATGCTATTATTACTATGTGAAAGACTGTGTAAATCTCTGGGATAGACAAAGGCGTTTCAACTGGTTTTCTGGATTTCATAAAGCCAGTGGGAAAATTCCATACTTGTTTTCTCTAGTGCTTTGTGTCATTTGAAATATTTAAGTGCTGCATTTTATTTAGTGGAAAGGAGAGTCCTTCAACCTCAAGTAATACTCCTTAGGGATTTAATAAAGAGTATTATAGCCTTAAGTATTACTACAGAAAAATAGAAACAATCGATGACATATTGAGAGAATCACATAATACATTTATGTATGGCAGATAATGAAATTACGCAGTAGCAGAGAGAGAGAAAACAAATGCAACATTGGGAAAATAAACAGTTTTATGAACAATGCAATGAAGTGGATATGGCAAATATTTTCTCCATTGTGTTCTGAGGGATGGGGGATTTAGATAAGATTATTAAACATCCCATATTTATAAATAATTCCCACCTTTCATCAGAACAGAGCTTCACAATTTAAAAGGCAGTTTCTCTTACATTTTCCCATTCATCTTCATGAATACCCCGGGAAGTATCCTGTTTTCCACCGTTCACTTGAAGAAACGGAGGCAGAACTAGGTTAAGCACCTTGCTCTCTATCACTGAGCTTATCTGTACTAGAGCTGGGATTTGCACCCAAGTTAGCATCAAATCCCAGGAACTTTTTATGCAGCTAAAAGAACCCAAAATGGACTCGTTCTCATTTAGTTTAGAGACTAGAAACCACCAAGCCATTACCCAGAACATCAGTTTAACTGGAGCAAGCATTTCAAAGACACAGCAAAGAGTGCTGTTTCCAAACTACAGGATAGCATTTCTGGCTCACTGATGAGGACCTAGGATGAGAGAGGGGGAGGAATGAATTTAAAAAGAAAACAAGAATCGAATTGCACCTTCTGTGAGAGGAATACAAAACAAGGGAATGCTCCTGAGGGGCTCCAGGGGGGTTTGGGGTCTTACAAACTCCGAACACGGGGAGACGGAGAGGCTATGTCCACAATCCCTGATCGTCCTCTCTGCAAAGCGGCCTCCGGTATTCACGAGAAGAGTGTTGAAGGCACTTGTCAAGGCAGTTGAAGCAGTAAGAGTGGTGCAAGTGGTGATGTGGGAGAAAAGAGAGCCTTGGGGGAGATTTCCAGAAGGGCTGGGCACTCCAGGGATATCAAGCAATTGATATGCTCAGGGGACGCATGTGAGGAAGACACTGTCTTGGGAGTAGCTCTGAGGGTTTTGTTTTGTTTTGTTTTTTCTTGAATGAAACCCAGATATTTACAACAAGAGCCTGGTATGAGTAGCTACAGAAAACTACTTTGGCTTTCTAGAAGCAGGGCTGCTTTCTCCCCTATCCTCAAGAAGTACTTTCTTTTAAATGTGTGTTTCCCCACACTTGGCATTGGAACCATCCACCGTACATCAGGTGGTCTTGGCTGGTAGTGAGATATCTATTTTTAATATTAAGTGACTTGTATAATTATGCTTCAACTTACGACATCAAATTTCTATTCACTGTACTGACATAAATATAACTTTAGGAAAACCAATCGATTAGATATTTAATAAATAATAAAACTAGTGATATTAAGAAACTGGCAAAAATGATAACAGTGGTCACAGGTGACTGAAGTGTCATTGAAGCTTTAAAGAATCCTTTTTAGATGGGAAAGAAAGGAACCCTACGTGTCAGGGAGAGTTTGATGTCGGCTCCTCCTGTCGAGCATGGAAGATCTCCTTGTTCCAACCCAAGCCCGTCTCTTTGAAGTGGGGAAGATGCCTGCGAATGTTCTCACATACAAAAAGGATGGAAATCAAACCTGAGCAAACACATGCAGATGAGAGAGGTGAGGTGTGCATGGGACAGCATGCTCAAGTGCCTCCCGTCTCCGTGTAGGGGAAAGTACACTAAGAATATGGACTTGCATTTTATATTTAGCCTGCCCTCATGATCCTTCAATAATGTGCCCAGCGTGATACACTCTATTTCGGGTCTCCTCTAGGACGACGAGGCAATGCAGTAGAATAGGGGAAGCTTAAATTACCGAGCTATTCAAGTGGGGCTAGTCACAGCCCCGACTTACACCTGGGTGTCTTCCGGATGACGCGACACACGGCCTCCCCGTGACCCTTCGGTCTCCCCTTCCTAGCAACACGAACAAGGGGATTCCCAGTTATGGAAAGTGTCTGGTTAAAAAATGATTCTAATACTGAGAGGAAAAGCTTTAGAGAATTGATTCAAAAAGAGGGAAAGCTGGTAAGGAAGCAAGACGAGAGCTAGCCGGCAGCAGGTGCAGACTCGAGCCCCCGTGCGATGATGGGATACTGTAAGTTATTGAAATGAGCAACAGGGAATGCCTCCAGATCTTCCAATTTTAAAGAGAAGGTGAAATTTTAGATGTTTGTGTCATGACAACGAACTCAGTATTTTAAGCACTGAATTGTAAGACATGTTTTATTTATAAATATGAGATTTCTAATACTAGTCAGGGGGCTAGTAGTGAGTGACCAGGAAATTGGAGGAAGATTTGAATTTGTCCACAAGTATCTTCCCTTATCATTGTTAGGTATTTTTTTACTTCTACTGAATGTCTTAAAATTCCTTCCACAAAGGAGAATTTTATTTGAAATAAGAAGTAGTTTGTTTTGTTTTTAATGAAAATCAGATAGATGTTTCTCGTTGGTCATTCACCTGCTAGTATGAATTACTTTAATCAGATTGCCTTCCCGCTTCACTCCAAGCTGAGAGGGTCCTATCTTGTTCTTGCTCCTCTCTAGAGGCAGAATAGGGCTGTGGCTAAGGCTCAGACTCCAGGGTCACATTGCCAGGGCTAGAATCCAAGTCGAGCTCCACCTATTACCAGGTAGCATTAGTTTCTCAATTTGTAAAATAAAGATAATAGTAACTACTTCCCACAGTGCCTGACACTGGTGGTAAGGGTTTTATGTATATCTGGTCTTTGCATTACAAAGATGAGATAGAAAAAGAAAGCACTGGATACCAATTATTGCTTATCAAATTAATAATGTATTTAATAGTGCCAAATACTGTTGGAAATGATGAGATTAAACAGCATTCTAACAGACTACTGCTATAGGGTGTACATGGATATGATCATTTCAAAAACCAATTGGATAAAGTCTACTCAAAAGCTATAAGGTGCTCATATTTTTTGACCCCTAAATACTACTTTTTTGGATTTAGTCCAAGGAAACATTCAAAAATATAAACAGGAACTTGCTATAGGAAAGATCTCTACGGCAATATTCTTATTAATATTAAGGGAGAGAGACCCCAAATTTTCTTAAATATCAACAGTGGTGATGAATTCTGGTACAGTAGAATATTACGGGATCATTAAATGTAATTTTGAAAAATGATTAATGACATGGGAAAATGTTCACATTTTAATACCAAGTAAAAAATTATAGGATAAATTCGGGAAATACGCTCTGAGGCTGATACTGTAAATGTTCTCCCTGTCTCTTTCTTTCCCTCTCTCTCTCTCTCTCTCTCTCACACACACAGACACACTAAACAGAACCAACAAGAGAAATATCAAAATGTTAAGAGTGATTATTTTGGGGTGATGAGCAACTCATGAGTGGATTTTTGCTTTTGTGTGTATTTCTAAATATTTTTCAAATGATGACAAGGTGCTTTTCTAAACAGAGAATCATCAAAAATGGTTTTAAAAGGTGCGTGTGGGGGGGCAAGGAACACTGGGGAAAAAAGAGAAAACAAAGCACAAAATTGTCAAAATTCTGAAATGACTGGGATTTGCTCGCTGCTCTGCGATTCTCTAATATTTCCTCTGTTTTAGGGAGGAGACGGAGCACCCTGGACCGTGAGGGTTAAAGAGACCCAGAGGCCCATTCTCCTCTCTTTGGACGGGAAAAAGCCGAGGCCCGAGGGGACCGGAATATTAATTCCCAAATATAACGCGGGCAGGACTGAGTTCCAGCGACTCAAGCTCCCATCAAAGAAGTTACAATAATCAGAAAACAACCTGGCTACCGACCCCAAACCATCGAGAGCATAATCTGCTCTTTATTAGCTGCGAAGCACGCGGCAGTTGGCAAGTCGGATTCCTGGCTAGAACGCGTCCCTGCGCAGGGTCTCTGCACGGGAGCGAGGCCCTCCCGGTCACGGCAGTTTGGGCGGATGGAAGACCCGCTGCCTCTTCCCAGGTGTGCAGTGGGCTAAGCACTCTCTAAGTGTTCGCACAATGACAAAATCGCCTAACAAAGCATTTCTCAGAACATGTCCCTGCAGTCAGGCCACGCACGACCCTATTCCAGTGCTTCCGACTCACCGTCTCCCCACTGCATTTTAATGGGCGGTAAGTATCCCAGCTCCGCAGGCTGGGCTACCCTCCTCCGCTTTGACCCTCTCCAGGCATGCCAGCGTCCTCTCTGTTCCCCGGCTCACCCTGGTGGACCCTCTGTAGTCTTGCTGGCCCTTCTCAACATGCCCCTGTCTTTCCCTCTGGTGCAGTCTTCTCCCAGGTCCTCCCGGGGCCACCTGATGACATCACTCACTTCTCAGCCCAATGTCCCCTGCTCAAACAGGCCTTCTCTGAAAATGGTTTCCAAAGTTATAATCCCTGCTCCTATATTCTGTTCATGTTTTGCTTTATTTTTTTGCCTTTGTAGCACTTATCATTAGCTGAGATGATTATTAGTTTTTGTGTACTTGTTTATTGTCATATACACAGGATAAAAACAAGCTCATGAACACAGGGACCTCATTTTCCTGCAGATCACTCTATGAGACTGATCAGCAGCGGCATTAGATTCTCATAGGAGCACGAACCCTACTGTAAACTGCACGTGCAAGGGATCTAGGTTGCACGCTTCTTATGAGAATCTAGTGCCTGATGATCTGAGCTGGAGCAAGGTGGTGATGCTAGTGCTGGGGAGCGGCTGCAAACACAGACCATCATTAGCAGAGAGGTCTGATTGCACAATAAATGTGATGTGCTTGAATCATTTCGAGACCATCAACCGCCCCCCCAACCACCCCTGGTCCATGGAAATATTATCTTCTGTGAAACTGGTCTCTGGTGCCAAAAAGCTTGGGGACTGCTGATCTATGACATTTTGTTATGGTAGCCACAGCAGACAAGATGACCACTCTACCCTTAGTGCCCAGAACAGACTCCAGAGTCTATTAGTCATTCAGTAAATATTGGTGGAAGAAAAGGTTTTGGAATTTATTACACTAATTTCAAAGAAAAAAGAAATGGAGTGGCCCACTCCAAAGTCCAGGGGCTCTGGTTTGGAAAGCACAAGCGGATTCTACAAATAATTGCTTGTGGGGATTGAGCTAGGGAAGACAGAAAATGCTGAACTCTTCTCTGCCCTATGGGAAACTGGACTGGGGACAAATGTCCCGAATGGACATCTAATTATTTTCTTCTGTGCTTTCTTATCAATTTTTTACCCTTGAGATACTGCAGAGTTTGGACTACAGCTGGAGAATAACAGACCAAAAGCCAAATCCACTTTATGGCCCCAGCTAAGAATGCTTTTTACATTTTTTAAAACTTGAGAAAAATCAAAAGAAAAGTAACATTTCATGATGCATGAAAATTACATGAAATTCAAATTTCAATGTCCATAAATCAAATTTTCTTGGAACACAACTACATGTACTTGTTTACATATTATCTATCTGTGGTGATGTTCATGCTGCAATACCAGATTGGAATAGTCGTGGCAGCGACTGCATGTAAACTGAAGTCTAAAATACTTTACCTTTTGGCCCTTAAAAAAAAAAAAGCTAGCTCAGACATGGTATAGCTGTGTGAGTTTGGGCAAAACACTGTACTACTCTGAGCTTCGGATCTCCCACTGTAAGCTGGAGGTCACTGAGTTCACTTCCATAGCTGTTGTGAGTTTATCGTAAGGTGCTGGAAGCCCTTGAGAAATATGAATTCCCCTCCTTGTTTGCGGTGGTATTTGTTTTTGCTTTACTGCCCACTAGCTTTCCTTGAATTTGTCAATCCTGTTTTTCCTCCCTCTCAGTCCACTCCCATCTTACCTTGTCTTGTTGACGGAGCACAGCCAGTGGCTAAGTGCTTGGGGTCTGGAGTCCAGCAGCCTGACTTCAGTTTGCAAGCTTCCTTTCCTTTGCTAGAAAGGGAATGCTCATTTTGTTTAGGGGCGCTGTATGAAATGAAATGACAGTCACAACCTCCCCGGGCACAGTGTCTGGCCTGGTGGGTGTAGGTTTGACGGTGGTGAGGATGCAGCTGGACTCCCAATTTCTTTGCCTCATTTCTCCTTTCCATTCATTCACTCATTCCTTCCTCTGTCTTCTTACCACTGCTTTTAGCTCACTTGTCCTCTGTTACTTTGGAGCTGTGGTCCTCAGCCCTGCCTGGACCTGACTCACCCGTGGACCTGTGATATTATAAATGCTGTGGTTCCATCCCAAGAGACTCAGATTTAAATTGGTCTCTTCCTAACGCCCAGGCATCAGTAGTGGTTAAAACTCTCCAGGTGGCCTTTGTACCCTGCCAGGGGTTGAGAATTGACATTTTCTAGTCTCCTGATCATTCCTAACAGCATCAAAATTCTGGGGCTTCTCGGGGCCCATGTGCGTATAACCAAAGGGCCAACAGTGGCCTTCCAGGGGTCTGCGATGCCCGTGTGCTGACTGGGTACTCAGGATGGGAGCCAGGCACCTTCCCGGCGCTGACTTACTGAGCAAAGTGATTCATGGCTTCTGCCGTCAAGTGGCTGAGAATCTCACAGAGAAGAAAGACACATAAAATAAAGCATGCACAACGGCACTCAATTTCTCATTTACTGAGTGCCTAACAATGTGGTAAGGGCTATTCAGAGGATGTGGGCAGATTTTATGAGAGCCTGGAGGGAACGATCATTCCACCTGTGAAGGCTGCAGAGGGCTTCAGACTCCTTTCCTGCCGCAGTCATTCTCCTAACTCCTCCTCAGGCGAGCTGAGGCCCTGGGGACCTTAATCTCTTGCCCCGTGGCGCTAACCTGCAGGCAGGTTCTGGCTTTCAAATAAGGACACGATTTTTCTCTCTTGCCCCATTGCTGACACCAAATACCCTTTTATCTTTGTTTTCAGCACTAATTTAGGAAAAGAATTGGATTCCCAGGTCTTCCATTGCCTTTGCAATAACCCTTCTGCCATCCATGCATGCTGGGCATGGTGTCCTCTCTTTGGAGATAACCAAGCAACCTGATGATTGCTCAGGCCCCTCCACACCCCTTCCTGACTGATGGCAGATGGTACCTGAGACAGCTACCAAGGCTGCAGAGGCATCAGCAGCCTTCAGGAGTAAAAGCTGGACTCAGAATGAGGTGCAACGGTTGCCCCTTACGATGGGGGTGCTGAGAGCTTGGAGGCATGGTTTACTGCATTAGGAATAACTCTGACTTCCTAAATTTTAAGAAATAAATATATGTCCGCTTATTTACTTTACAATCATTGCATGCTTTTTCTGTGCCATATTTGCCCAAAATAAATGGTTCCCAAAAGGAAGAAAAACAAGGTGAAACCTTCAAAAGAGTACAACATTATTTTCCCCATGAATATGAAAAAAAAATAATGGGGAAAGAAATAAGGAGTACAAGACAGGATATGAGGATATTTCACAACAGCCTCTAAGCTATCCCTGGATTAATGACCTGCAACCATCCTCCACTAGAACCACCTGGAAGACTTTCACACTACTGAGGTCCAAGGGGCCTGACCTCCTGAACAAACGAATCCCCAACTTCGGGGCCAGGTTCTGGACAGCAGCAGTGGTGTGAAGGTTCTCCAGGGGACTCGCAGTGTCTGGCTTTCATGATCTTGTTTTGTTGTCCCGACCATCCTGTGAGGTAGATACCATCATTACGGTTCCCATTTTTGTCTATAAGGAAGATAACACTCTCACAGGCATCCGATCAGACAACCAGTTGACGAAAGTGTGGAGAGCAACTCTGGAGTCCCACATCCTGAGCACCAGGCTGCACCCCCTCAGCGCAGAGAGGTCTTTCAACCGCAGACGGATAAACAAGCGAGATCTCAGAGCCAATCTCCCGCAACGAGTTATCTCCTACGCTGATCAAGAGGGACGACAAAGAAGTCGTTCATGCACTTACCCAACAAGCATGCAAACTTTAACTATGAGGCACCAGACAGAGGCTGGCTGGGCTCTAGGATACGTTTTGCTGCCCTGATGCTTGGCCATCAGAATAGTGGTAGTGATGACGATGATACAACCGCAAGCCAACATTTCCCGAGTGCCCCACGCACCAGTCCCATTTTATACATCCTGTACTGTCTCCTTTAATCCTCGGAACTATTCTACAAAGTAGCAAGCTAAGGCTCAGAGAAGCCAAGTGACTCACCCAAATTCACATAGCCAGAAATAAGCAAGAACTGGAACCCCGCAGGCTGGCTCTGTTGGATGTACGTTCTATAGAAGTCCTGACTCAATGCCATTTCCCCCCTAAAATCCCTTTTCTTCATTTTGGGCCATTCCTTGGGTTGCATCACACAGGTCAAGGTGGGCTTAGGAGAAACCCCCACCATCCCCCGAAGACACTCAAATCCTTTGTGGTGAACTTTCTGGACCCTTGAAGGGGCAGTATGGTGCTTATGCAGAGCCCAGACTGACCCTAACTGTGGTTCCAACTGCAACTAATGCATCAGAACTCCCCCTGGGCCTCAGTTAGACAGGAGTTCCATAATTCCTGGATGTGGGGTCGATAGAAAAGCAATTTTTTTCCATTTGGTGTCTCTGAGGACCCTGCTTTTCACCAGCCTAGGGAGCAGCCTGCGCACAGTGTCTACCCCAAGGTTCATAAAAACTTGAGAATCCTTGACGATTGAGTGGGAAATATTCTCATTATAACACTAGAGAAACTTAAAAATATTATAATAAATCAATAAAGTAATGGGATATAACACTGAATGTGCCCGTTAGTCAGACTCTGTTGTCTCGCCCACAAAGAGCCCCCAGATGACACATAATGGAGAGCTATGCCCTGAACATGCGGCCCGGGAGACCCCAGGAGATGAGAAGCGGTTAACGGGGAAAGAGTATTTCATATGCACGGGAAAAAAAAAAATCAAAGATTCCCTCATCCTGAAGCTAAAACTATTTGGGAGCTTTATGGGTGAATTTTGGTTGGTTATTTTTGCTTGTTTCATTCTTTCATTTTGTTTATTGCTTTTTTTTTAAGAGGGATAGTTAATAAAATTTTAATAAAACACACACTGCATTATTTCACCTGCTAATTCAAATTAGGAGTGAAGCATGTCCGGATGTCTAAGGAATCTGAATTAACAGCTAAAGAAAAATGCAGCTTTATTTCTGTTATACACAACAACTTTAATTAGGCTGACATTATGTCATTCTTCACATGGTGACTCTAAAAGTCTTGGTTTGATTTTTGGATAAGATTATTATTTATTACCTCTTTCAAACCATCATGTTTCAGGACCTAGATACACAGTATATGGTTACGTAATTATGGAAACAAAACAATGAATAGATGGTTTCTGTCCTGATGGTTCTTAAAAACTATAATAAAAGATAAGTCACACATTGCACAAAAGCATTCAGAACAACTAGCTGATTCTGAAATTACTAAATCAGAGAAAGAATGGATAATGCCAGTGTAAACTGGAAGGTGTTCATTTAGCATAGAATTATTTACCAAATGTCAACGACATATTAGGCAGTTAATACAGTAGGTATACTAGATTCTTCCTACACATACATACAATTACCCTTCCTGAGAAAAGGTTGTTTTAATCACCAGCTATTGAGAAAGCATGTGATATTGCTACCATACTCTGGCCTCATGGCTTTATGAGAGATTATAAACATCAGAAAATGGTCACCTCTCAAGTTAGTGATAAAATTTCATAAGCTATAGGCTTGTTTACTAGAAATAATTAAAAAAAAACAGAGAAATTGTTGGGATTTAAACTACTTTTTATTCTAATCTTTTTTTCCCCCATATCGGAGATTTATACTGACTATCTCCTGTTTTTCTCAGTAAATGATGTTTCCAATGTTCAAAGTGGTGTTTGCATCACCATTAAATGCAAATGGCTGCAGTATTTTAAGAAATGCCATGTACTCTACAGGGCTCTGACTCATTAAAAAAAAAAAGTCCCTGCCCTAGGAATATCTTATATGTGATATGTGGTATGAACAATTGGAATCCATTCTCTTTTGGTTAAGGATAATTTGCATGTATGTGCCTGGGAGGTGAAGGTGTTCCGGTTGGGTGTAGCTTTTCTTTGCAGTTTGTTTTCTTCTAGCAAAAGCTTTCCATCCTTCGGTTTAATTGTATAGCATCAAAGAGAAAGCTCTGGCCCCACTGATAACTTCACAGTGTGATGGGAGAAGAGAGGTCTTCTGGTGTCAACAGCTTCTCTCCTGGTGACAGATTGATGACATGGTTAACCAGGTTACATTGCTTCTCAGGGACTTTTCATAAAGTAGCATTGTTTCATTTTAGCTACTAGTTTGCTCAAAGGTGGAGCTGATCACTAGTTTGCAGAGGGACACAGGTCAGGGCACACGAGTACTTGGAAAGGTATGCAGTATGTTACAGGTGAAACAGGACCCATTTTTCTTTCATCTAACAACTTCACCTTGAGGGTAACTAGAGGACAATTGCAAACTTTTAAATTCTCCTGTCCCAGCGGAACAAAGAATTTTAAATCAAGGTCCCATGCTTCTAAATTCAAAGCCCCAAATGACATCTATTGGAGGAGCCCTCTCTCAGATCAAAATTAGCAATGGTTGCAGCAACTAACAAAGTCGAGGTCAGTAATGGGGAGACAAATGAGATTAAATGGCCCCAACAGAATAGCAACCATGACCTTTGCATTTCATTTGAAATTCAGCCATCATGTTAGTAAAATAATATAGTACAGGATGGATATTATTTTGCTAATATGATGTATAGATCTCTACTATGAATCTCATACTTATGAGTAAATTACAAATGTGCCAGTGCTGATACGTTTTTACGTACTGCGCAACAATATTTCATAATCTACTTGCAGTAATTCCCCTCTCCCTTGACACAGAAAGAGAGAGAAAATATGAATACGGAGGATAAAAAAGGCAAATAATGTGCACAAGTGAAACAGCATGTCAGATCTTCCCAAGTGGAGCATATTTAGATATAAATCTCAAATGTCCAGTCAATAATTATGACCATTAACTCTCCTTCTTATCATTTTTGCTCATTTTACTGTATAAAATATGGAGGCTATATAAAGTGACTAGAATAATTAATAAAACTCTACTGGATTGAAAATGCAACTAAGATCTCTAAGGTATGCACAAATGCTTCTGTATGTTGCACATTTTTAACTGTACCTAAAGCTCTCCAGAATAAAACCTTTAAGACATTATTGCTGGTACCTATGGAAGCTGTGAATTATAAAAAGGCATTTTCATGAACAGTATATGGCCAAGTGAATTTTATTTTTCAGTGCAGTGATCTTTGCCTAAAGCTACCAGTTCTGCTGATTACATTGAACATCTCAAATGTCAGGGTTTTGCCAATACGGAATTCCTTCATTAGGCACTGTTCAGCTTTCTTTCCCTCTCTGAGACGCTGAGATGGAATCTTCTTGTAACCAAATCATTCCCAGCCCAAAGAGTAACAAAATCCAGCCAGAATGCAGGGCCTTCAAATTTAATTTCCTTAGCTAAATGCTTGCTATCAGCAGTGAGAGCTCTTGCAAGCCCTCAAATCTTCCATTGAGATCTGCAGAGTTCTACTGAAATTCTAACAGGAGTGACATCTATGCAGAACAGAGCAAGGAGGAGGTTTCCCCACCACAGAGAGATGAACAGGGCCCCAGATGAACGTTTGGAGTGAAATCTCACTTTGGAAGAGAAGTTCTTGGGAGGGGCCTCTTAGTGGGTGTGGATAGACACAGGTGGGCAAGGGTGGGAGACAGAGGTTTCTGGTGGACCAAGCACAGAACACTGGCCGATGGAGCACATGAAAACCAGGGCCGTGGCCTCTGGCAGTCACACAAGTCCAGCTCCCGGTGGCTGTTATTTCAGTTTCCAATCAGTACGTTTTCAATGCAGTGATTTAAGAAATAGAAGGAGGAAGGAAGAGGGGCAGCAAGATTCATGTGGGTGCATGTAATTTCACCCCTTGGTGGTGACCTTCTTGCAGAGGGAAATACACAGGAAATGTGTGGGTCCCGCGGATGGAGAGGATGCTCTCACTTCCTCGCGGTGCAGGATTGCACTCTCAGTTGGGGGTTGCAGCATGACCCCTGGGATGGGAAGATGTTAGCGATTAAGTCTTAATGAGATTTTTCTGATAGAGAAACAGTTGGACTGGAAAGGGTTTTCTCAAGGCAATTTTGTTCAGCTTCACAACTATTTACTGAGAGACAATGGCATGCAAGGCCCGGCTCTAGACAAACACGGGGAACAAAATCATGCCCAGCACCCTGTTTTCAAGGGGGGATCCAATCATAGCGGAGAAGAGACAGGACCAGAATGAGGAACAGGGCAATGCTGGCCGTGCTAAGGCCACAGAGAAAGTGGAAAGGATGTTCCCCACGTGGTCAGGGAGAATGGAGGGAGATTTGGACAGGTTTCCCCGGTATGATGGCCTTTTGGATGAGTTGGTTTGCTCTAGCGGGACCATGGAAGTAGAAAGGACCCACAATGGCAAAGACATGTGGGTAGGAAGTTTAGAGACCTTGACCCAAGATGCTGAGTTAAACATAATTCACAGGACAATCCCTGTTACCAACAGCACAAGTGAACACAGCCTAGGCATTTTTCTCAACGTGGGGAAGAGAGCAATGCTGCCCCTAAGGGGGTGAAATTGGTTCTTGGTTGGAAGAGTGCAAAAATCTTAAATATTACAATGGTTTGTGTCTCTCTAAAGTGCTACCACACATAAACAGATACACAGTGTGCACAGCACAAACAGATACAGTGTATCTGTGGCATTAAAATCTAATGCAGGAGGAGGAATAGTGATTACGGGAAAAATGAGTCTGAAAAGGCTCTTTGATAAAGGGTCAGCAATAATGGTATAAAAGGGTGAGACAACCTAGTATAGGCTGTTCCCGAGACAGTTTCCTTTGTCTCTCAAGGAGACTAAAAAGGAATCTAGGGCAAAACCTCAGCCTCCTGGCAAGCAAGGTCACTTTACTAGAGGTCAACCTCCTGACTGCGGAGGTGAGGCTTAACCTCTCTCCTCCCCGTGGCTCCCAAGGTGAGGCATTTGGGAGAAGGGTTCACAGAACAGAAAAGTAAAGGAGTAGAGAGGAGAGCCAGCCTCATACCATCCCAGCTTCTCTCCTCCACTGAAAAGAGGTCACAGATTTACATTTTACGTATTTATTTTTAACAGTGTATTTTAGAAGCTCACCACTCCCTATTAAAAATGAATGATGTCTTTAATAGTTTATTTTAATTCCAACTTACAAAGGCACTATGTATTCATTATGGAAATTTGGGAAACACAAATAAGACAAAAGGAGACAATAAGCTAACACCAACACACACAATCCCCCCACCCCAAAGTGAACACTTTATGATCTTATTATATTTCTTCCAGACTAGTGCTATCCAATGAAGTAACTGAAAGCCACATGTGGTTACTGAACACATGAAATGTGGCTGGTTCAAACTGAGATGTGCTGTCCATGTAAAAACGCACACTGGATTTTGAAGGCTTAGTACCTAAAACAATCAAAATGTATTGTTAACATTTTTATATTGATCACATTGATATATGTAATCAATATAAAATATAAATATATTTGATATGCCATATTATATAAAATATATTATTAAGACAGTATCATCCATTTCCTTTTACTTTTTTTATTCAACTACTAGAAAAAATAATTTACATATGCGGCCCGCATTGCATTTCTGTTGAAGAGTGCTGGCCCAGACCTTATCTACCTATGCAGCCATGCATGCACATATATACATGCCTTAAAATAGATAATGTGGTGCAAATATTTTTGCAATCTATTTTTCACTAAATATAAGCTGGACATCTTGCCATGGCCACATATGAACCCACACATGTTCACTAAAGTGAATGTTTGAATACTAATTAATGTTGCATTATATGGATGCAACAGAATGTATTAAACCAATCCCCTATTTTTATATTGTTTCTGATCAGTCACTATTATTACAACTCCACAGCGAACATCCTTCCAACCAAATCTTGTTGTACACAAAACTTCCACAGGCGTGTGACAGAAGGAAACAGCACGGAGTTTAAGCCCAGGCAATTCTCGGTTCAGCCACGTCTCAGGCTTTAACTGGCTGCTTAACATGAAGCAGATCCATCTCCACAGTCAGTCTCACTGCCTAAAACAGGGACAAAGTCTCTTGGAAAGACCAGAGACATTGTTATTTCTGGCAGGTTGGAGACACATGGTTAATAACAGCTAACTTTATTAACACTGTAAATAAAATATTAGAAACACTATTGTTATAAAGTTCCAAAATTGTGCACACTCAGACCACAGCAGCAAATAAAATTATAGAAACTATAGAAAATGACTTCTTATTAAAGTTTGAACCATTACTGAATATCTGGATGGAAATTTGAAATTTCTAGAGAGATTGTACGATGTTTACTGATGATATTCTTGAAAACTTTTACCTATTTAAGACCGGAATTACTCATCCTGGACTACCAGCCCTTTTCTTTTTGTTCAACCCTGAGTGAAATGCAAGATAAAGTGGCATTCTAGGCATGGGTAACAATGCTTCAGAGACATAATGCCCATGATTTACTTTTAGGATAATAACAATTGCAAAGCAGGCCTGTGAATATCTTTCCGACTTAGATTTGAGTGGCTCTCACCTCTGATCATTAGACAGGGTTGAAAAGCAATGGTGTTCTTTTTTAAAGATGCAACACAGAGGATTGTATACTCGGGAGGCCCTTTAGAATACAATGACATGCTGGTACGGTTAGACAAATAACAAAATGGCACCTAAAATGGGTGTATATTGATGAAGAAGACAAAGACGGAATGTTCAGGGGCTATAGAAACCCCAAATGGTTTGATTAGGCCAGTGACACCCTGGCAATGAAGACTCTGGCTTGGAAAATCAAAAAAATGTGATGGATAATCCAATAAACTCAATTAACCTAAGGAGTCCAGAGTTGGTCTTGCTGCTGCATGAGTCATCCAAGAAACAGGCTAAAGGCAAAAGTCAAAGAATTTCTTTACATAGTGATTAACCCTGTGAGTCCTGGAAGCCAACTGTTTCTAAAGGAATTCTTATTCCTTCAACAATTAACCGTGTGACTTTAGGCAAAACTATTTCGTTTCTCTGCTCAACAGTCTTCTCCTTGCCAAACAAAGGGGTTATAGGGTTGACATGAGGATTTAAATAACGGATGGAAGAAAAAGGCTTGCTTAGCACAATAGCACAACACCTACAGCGAAGTAAACTCTCAAAGATGTTAGGGGTTCTACAGCTTCTACCGTTGCTAAGTCTGTGACCCCTTTTAAAAGGCAATTCTTCATCTGTTATCTCAGATTGTGATATTTCCCTTTCCTGATACAATAGGGCTCCTATATAAAGATCCTACAGATTTAGGTACTGAACAAACAAAATAATAAATCCTCCAACACGCATTTCTGAAGAGCTCTGCAGTGCAGATCGTGGCTTAGTGTTGGAGATACAAGACATGATCTTTGCCCCAGAAGTTCACAACCGCAAGTTAGTAGCATGATAAGTATGAGAAGGTTCCCCTAGATTGGCACAGATTACAGCGTGGGATGGAGAAGGTTTATCTAAGCAGCTGGAGAAGTAGGTTAGGGAAAGGTGATGCAAAGGTTTAGGCAAGATGGGCAAGTAGATCTTGGCTGGGCTAAAAAGAAAAAGGCAGGAGATGAGAGCATTCAGGCAGAGGAAACTGCCAAAAAGACTTAGAGATGAGAGAGCACTTAAAATCTTGCAGAGAGCTGGAAAGGAAGCAATGGCGAGCATCACGAATGTAGAGATAAGCAGATGTCCCATCCCGAATTTCTTTGGGAACATAGGATTTACCCTCAGGTTGCTCAGTTGTTGAACCAGAAAACACCATGCAAGGCACTCAGAATAAAATAATGAACCAGCGACAAGCATCTGGCATTTCCTACTCTTTGGTTTCATGCCACTGATATGAACATGAATTTCTGAACAGATCCCCCGACCAGACTGACTGATTAGTCCATTTCACCCCCAGAAATACACCTGTGCTTGATGAAGCAACTATGAGCCACACCGTCTTTTGTCTTGGTATTTGGTTCTTCCAAAGAATGAAGAGAGTTGGAGAAAAGACTTTACTCAACAAAGCTATCCCAATATAAACACATTGACCAGTATGTGTTTGCTGAGTCCACAGCGACACCATGTTTAAGAAGTAATTACAAGAGAGTAAATGAAGAAGAGGAGAAACATGTAGAACACTTAATTACCCAGAAGAACTTGTTATGAGAGGCTTAAGATGCTGAACTTCCTTCAAAATATGTGCATGCTTACTTACAAAATGTGTGTATTTACACATATATACACACATTTGTGAAGACTCTAAGATAATAGCTCCATGAAATATGGACAGGTAGGTAGAGTAAAGGGAAAACAAGTGATCTGAAGTTAGGGACCTGATCCCAGATCTGACACTTTGTACTATGTAACTTTAGCACGAAAATACTTACTGGCATCATCTAAAATGAAAATAATAATAGCTAATCTAAATACTATTTGGGTTGCCGTGTGACTCAAATTAGAGAAAGGATTTGCACATAAAGGGTTACCTCTAGGACAAGCTGGTAACATCAATGGGTAAAGTAGGTAACTGAAGAGCTCATACTATATCCAGAGTGTTTAACAACTACTGAATCCCACAGATTGTTGTTATGTTGGATCATGGTCCAGTTTTGCCAGATAGTCTAATTTTTAATGAAAAACCAGAAATATAAACGTCCATATAAAATTTCCTAATTTTTCACTGTTGACATCCACTTCAAATGCAAAGCAGCAGGAAGACTACAAAGCACAAAAAGTCTGCTCTAGCCAGATGTACAACCTTTACTAGTAATGAGCAAGCAGAGTGGTGAATAAAATATATTTCCAGTTTGCTTATAAATTATATTTCCACTTATTTCAGGTCAATGGAGGGAAGACTTGGAATTTAAAATGTTGAATGAATGGAGCTATGAGAAAACTAAACCAACAAAAACCTCTCAAAAGAGAACCAGCTCTTTCCTTCTTTTTGGTGATTTAAGAAATAGAAGTTCTCCTATCTTGCCTCTACCTGTTATTCTGAGCTGGAAAATAAATCCCTTCTCTTTGTGTTCTGAATTCCAAATTCAGTAGTCATATTTGCAGGATGCTAGAACACAATATCCTTCTCCACTTTCTGTCTCACCACCCAAATACTGCACAGGTTTTGCATTTTCCTTCTGGAGTCTCTGTAAGAATCACCCAGTGCCCCAATGCTAGTGGGGATGCAATTTAGTACAGCCATTATGAAAAACAGTATGGAGGCTCCTCAGAAAATTAAAAATAGAACTACCATATGCTCTAGCAATCCCACTCCTGGGTGTGTATCCAAAGGAAAATAAATCAGTATTGTGAAGGTATATCTGCACCACTGTGTTCACTGCAGCGTTATCCACAATAGCTAACGTACCTAATCTACCTTTGTCCATCAACAGATGAATGGATAAAGAAGTATGCTATATACACAGTAGTATACCAATCCAGCCATAATACAGAAGGAAATCTTGTTATTTGCAACAACATGGATGCATCTGGAGTGCATTATATTAACTGAAATAAGCCTGGCACAGAAAGGGAAATACTGTGTGATCTCACATATAGAATCTAAAAACTTTGAACACACAGAAGCAGGGAGTAGAATCATCATTGCCAGAGGGTAGGGTGGGATGGGGGTAGGGTTGGGGAGATGTTAGTGAAAGGATACAACATTTCAGTTAGATAGGAGAAACTTAAGTTTAAGAGATTTATTGTACAACACGGTGACTATAATCAACACTCAAAACAATGTATCATATTCTTGGAACTCATTAAGAGTGTGGATTTTAAGTGTTTTCATCATAAAAAAAATGTTACCTGTGTGAAGTAAAGGATGTGTTAAACAGCTTGATTTAGCCATTCCACCATGTATACAAACTCCAAAACATCATATTATACACGATAAATATATATAATTTTTATTTGTCAACTTGAAATAATTAATGAATTAATTTAAACAAACGCACAAAGAATCACCCAGTGCCCTAAGTTCCCTAAAGGAAGGAGAACAGCGTCAACCCTCTTGAAGCCTGATTCTTTGGCAGAATGGCATGAAGGTCTTACCCAGTGCGACCTTCCTGCTAGATGCTTTCACATGCAATGCCCTGGGCACATAAAAACTCTGATAAATACAGTATGATGTTCTTCAGTAGTCTAATGTTGAAATGTATTCCTCAAAACACTTGCTCAGAGTCTGCCGTGTACATAGTTATGATCCAGGTCCCTGGGGAATAGAATCTGAGTCTTTACCTTCAGTCAGTTTACTTTCTCAGAGGGAGGAGGTGAAAACTAATTAAATCAGAGAAAATGTAAGTGTAATCACAGGAGCTGGAGTTGGAGCTTAGGGGATAAAGCAGCTAACTCTGGTGGCTCGATTAGGAAGGATTTCCCTGAGAAGACACACGTGAAGAAATGGCTGTATCCCATCTAGTCGGCTTCAGAACATTTAATCATCGCGCCAACATTCATGGCCACCAGTAAACTGTTAATGGGTACATCCCATGTGGCCAGGTGTGGCAGATGATTTGTCCCTTGAACTCTTCATAGGAAATTTGCGCCCAAATTGCTCACCTACAAATGTCCACTTAGTGAAGTCACGCTTTGCTGACCATGCAAGACCATCCCATTTGCACTTGTAAGATGAAACACAAATACACATCTCTCAGAAAATTGATAAAAGACATGAAAAACATGATGAGGATTTTCCCAGAAGAAGAAACACAGTTGGTTCAAAAATCTATAAGATACTTTAATAGTTACCAAGTAAATAAAAGATAAATAGTTTCTATTTTTCACCAAAATGGCAACTGGGAAGGATTTTATAATGCGACTCTTCATTATTAAGGGAGATTTAGGGAAAGAACCTCTCTTAAACACTGCTGTTGAGAGTGTAAATTGGTTTAACCTTTTTGAAGAGATAATTTAACAATGTGTATCGAAAGGATTAAACATTTGCATAACATTTGTTCAAGTATTTCCACTTGTAGGAATTGATTCCAGAAAAGTCCTGAGTGTGCTTAAGATACAGACACAAGGTTGCCCATCACTGTCAGTTTGTTCTGGTGGAAAACCAGAGATAACACAAGAAAAACTCAGCAATTGGGACTGTGTAAAAAATAAAAATAAAAATAAATAAATCTTGTAACCATTCAATGGTTTATTCTTCAGCCCTTATGTTATTCTTATGGCTTTTTTTTTTTTTGTAAAAAAAAGCCTTATAAAAAAAGGAAATTCTTCATAATATACAGCTATATTAAAATTACAAAGCATATAAAAAGTTGGTATGCCACGAAGAGAGAGAGACAGGGAGAGAGAGAAAGTCAGATGTTAGTGGAATAATCCTTTCTCCTTAGGGATATAAGTAAAATTGGCCCCAAGCTTCCATTTCTATGGCCTGTGGCAGTCTAGAGATGTCCTCAGGTTCCTACAAATTCCCAGGTGGCTTTTGCTCTCATCAGCTTCCAAACTCCTCCTATCTTATTTCTTATCTCTCCACTGCACCATTTTCAGGGGCCACCACAAGGAAAGCGCAGAAACAAAAGGAAAGGAAATGCAAGGAAAGGGGAGAAGGAGGGAAAGGAAACAAATCCACCCATGCAAAAAACAAAACAAAACAAAACACTTAAAAATGTAGCAAACTTTCCTGAAGGGTTGCAGTCACACCACCTCACCCTCAGCTTTCTGTTCTCTTCAGCTTTGATTCCTTTCTTTCCCTCCTCAACTCTCTCTCCCTCTTCCATCAGCCCTTTCCTGGAACTCGAAGGTTCCCTCGCTCCGTCACACAGAGCAGGGCAGTGTTCCCTGGCTCCCACTTCCCATCTTGCAAAATCAAACCTCTCCGGGATTCCACAGACAAAGGCCATTTCCTAGAACAGGATGGTGCTACCCATCTTCTTCAAGAGGTAGTTGTGGGCTACATACAGCAATAACTGCCTTCTTACATACACGCAGATGATACATGCAGATTATGAGTACATGACAGTGGAACTGTTACTCACAACAGTATGTGTTAAAATAGCATTTTTCCTGATAGGTGTATACCTAGTTCTATAGAAAAATCAATTACCTATAATGCTAATTCACATGATCTCTGCATGATGAATAACACGTGGTTCTCATTTTTCTTCTTTGTGCTCATCTGCAGTATCCCAATTTTCTATAATAAACTAGTATTGCTTTTACAATGGGGAGGTTGAAAGACAGTTTTCTCATCATGAAGAAGAAATGCCGAGGTCTAGTAGAAAGTTGGCTTATGGCTGAGATGACAGGTAACACCATTGATGACAGCTCATAGCTGAATTAAGTAAAGCTGCCCCTAACTCAGCTGACTAAGCCAGCAAGTATTAGCATGGAAGTCAGGTTCATCCAGACCCTATCTTTTCCCCTAAAGGGCCAGGAAGACATGGAAAGTCTCGGAAGACTTTGAGCAAATGTATTCTGATGCTCACATGGGCCATCCTACTGAGAAGAGCCATCAGCTGGGAAGAGTCAACAGTGTAGTCCTTTGTGAACAGGGAAGGGAGGCAGGAAAGGTAGGAAAGGAGCAAGAATGTGCAGAGTTATTCATGTGCCACTCACTGCGTTGATGCTTTGTAGACCTCATCTCTAAACGTCCGAAGGATCCTATGAGAGAACTGGCAGTAAATGTTACTAGTATCATCCCCAACTGATAAAGAAACCAAAGCTCAAAGTTGAGAGCCATCTCTCTCTGATGCATTTGTCTTTATTCACACTGCTTTCCCAAATCAGGAGCTGTTCTTCCTCCCAGAATCACATTTTAAAATACCTAGACAGACAGCCCCAAGCTTGCAGCCTGTGATGAAAATGTACATTAACCTGAATTTTAGGAGGCTGCATTTTCTGTATTCCATTTTAATTGCATTAAGAGGTTTGTAATGGTAAGCAGTCACTAACGTATTCTTAAAATCACATAATTCCTGTGTCGGGATATACATTCATTTAACTATAACCTGTGAGCTTTTAGTTTTTGTTAACATAAAACTATTCATTTGGCTCATATGCTATTGAATGTGGCATGCATTTGATCTTGTAGAAAAATAGTAAGTTGTTATTATTATTAATTTTAGTTAACACTTGTTGAGCCCCTATTATGTACCAGGAACTGAATAGTCATTATCTTGTTCAGTTCTCAGTGTGTGGTAGATCATTGTTCGGAAACATTTACTTTCTCTCCACCTCAATGCACGGTATCCACTTCCCTACCCACCTGGCTGTGCATGCGTCTATGAGACTTGCTCTGGCTAAGGAATGTTGGCTGGTAGTTGGTGTGTTGTGGTTAAAGGCTTGCAGGTGATTGCACAATTGCAGCTTCTCCTGTGCTTCCCTCATCACCATGAGAACATCCTTGGCTAGTCTACTACTCCCAAGAGGAGGACATAAAGACAAAGACAAAGACCAGAGCCCCTTCCCAACCTGAGCATCCTCAACTTGGTGTAACCTGGATGAGTGGAGGCCAACTGATCTGCAGACACACAACTGAGTACAGCCCAAACCAACATTCCCTTTGTGCTCCAGATGCATGAACCTAGACAAACGTTTATTGTTGTCTGCCAATTAGCTTTTGTGATTGCTAGGTTATGATAGCAAAAGAATACATACAGTCTCCTAATGCAGGAGACATTGTTCTTATTCCTGATTTCAGATGGGAAAATCGAGGTTTAGGGAGATGATCGAACTTGCATACCGAGGGGATGGCAGAACTGGAGCACCCGTTTGACTCTAAAGCCTTTACACTACAGCTCACTTCAGTCAGCCAGCCACTCACTGAGGCGGGTGTATAGTAAACACCTGCTATGTGCTAGGTAGACACTGTCCTTGGTGCTGATAAGATAGCAGTTGGCACAACAAATGGGCATGAACTCCAAGGGCTCTGTTTCACCAGAGAGTACAAGAAAGGGATGATTGCATTCAACCTGGGTGAAGAGAAGGAGGCAACCACATCAGCTAACAAACAACAGATGAGAAAGAGCAAAAGCTCTAGGATGGAAATGAGTATGGCGTGTTCGTGGGGAAGAAGAGGAGACCACAGTGGTGGGGTACAGACACAAGGCAGAGAGGAGAGAGAGACAAGATTAAGGTGGTTAACAGGACCAGATAATGCAGAGCCTTGAGCAATATGAGGAGTTTTGATCCAATTCTGGTTTCAACAGAAAGCCACTGGAAAATCATAGGTGCAAGAAGGAAACATTCTGGTTATCACTTCAGAACAATCTCCATGGTTGCCTGGCTGTGGGTGGACTCCAGGGAGCACGAATGGATACAGGGAGACCAGAGAGGGGGCTGCGGAAACCATCCAAGTGAGAGCTGGTTGGACTGCACTGGATTAGGCTGGTGGCTGCGGAGAGGCTGAGGACTGTTCCCAAACTGCTGCTCGAATTTGAAAGTAGTTCTAACTTGCCTAATTCTAAATTAGTCTTGGCTTCAGCAGAGCTTGAGCAAAACATTTACCAGCTTACGTATCAAACTAAATTATGAAAAATCTCTCAAAATATTTGCTTAGAGTAAAAGTAAAAACATACTTAGCAGTTGTGGAATTAGTCATTCACCTAAGTTGGGTGATAATTTATGCCACACTTGTAAGTTGAAAAAGAAATTTATATTTATACTGCGATCTATACATTTTTTTTTCAGGGATAGGATAATTGTGTTTGTTGAACTGTTTCAAGTTGCTGTGGGCTGGGAGAATTGAATATCTATTTGCAAGGCTATAGGGATTAAATTAGATAAACCTGAAGGGAAAGTAATTGGTAAATTGCAAAGAGTTGTATGAGTGTATGAAGTATTGTCTAAAGCACTACAGAAGATGGATACAACAGTCAATCTGAAATTTAAAAAAAAACAAAAAACTTTACTCTGATCTTGATTATCCATAAGTGAGCAAACATCTTCAACAAACAAACAAAAACATAAGGCTATGTGTGTTGGTTTGTGTATCTGCTTGGGTCTTATTTCAGCTCCCCAGATTAGCCTCTCAGAATAATTATAAAAATCATACTTTTTATTTTCTCTATCTTTGTTGGAACATAAAAATGTTTTGCAAATCATAATATCCTCTGGTAGTCACAAACCGGGGACCCAAAGACCAGATTACCCCACAGATACCTTTTGTTAGGGCCAAGTAGGGTTTAAACATTCAATTAGAAATCACTTTTTTGAATGGATAGTTTTCGTCTAAAAACCAAATTTTCAGACTGCCTTGAAAGGAAAAATCAGAGTCTGGTATATTCCTATTCACAAAACTGGCGTGGAGCTGAGGAGCAGCTGCCGCTGTCAAAGGAGGCACAAGCTCCCCGTTTTGCC
This sequence comes from Avahi laniger, assembly GCA_963575035.1. Lineage (NCBI taxonomy): Eukaryota > Metazoa > Chordata > Mammalia > Primates > Indriidae > Avahi > Avahi laniger. The sequence continues at coordinate 12,990 of CAUYSK010067494.1, read as the reverse complement.
ACAATCCCCACTGCTCCCTATCGCATCCCTGATATGAAAGGCCAGCTGCCGATTAGCTTCACATGTGGAGTTTTTCTTACAGTAGAGGAATATCCTTTTATTCCCATCATAAGCAAAAGTGGGAACCACGACAGCCATATGTTTTATGACCCAGCCTGCTCTCCTACAAGTGGAATAATGCCCCAGTTTCTAGGTTTAATACGTCTGATCTCTACCTAACTCACAACATTAGAAGGAAGTGAGTGAGAATTGGAAGGGACCCACAGGTTGCACACCACAGACTTACAGGTTTAAGCAGGCTTATTATTTGGTTGAATATTTACTATACCTTGGGCTCTAAGCCAACCCCATTGGGTCCTAATTAAAGTTCCCATTTTCCAGTGGCACTGCAACTGAAAGTGATCGCTGGCTCTGACTCCAATGTAAATATGCCAAAAATACAATCCCACTTAAGAAAATTGAATATGATTTTGCAGAGGGGATGGCCAAACTTGATCTCAGCACGACAAGAAATGACAAAGATGTGTGCTGAAATGGCTGGCTCAGGACAAAGGACCAGCGCGGTCCACAGGGACACATCTGGAGGGTTCGAAGAAGTTGCTTAAAAGCCAGCAACTTTCAAGATCAAGATGATCTCAAAGACTAAAGTGTAACTGATTCCAAGCCCTGGGGTTTTAACTGCTGTCGGAGAGTTTGGCATTTTCCTAGAATAGATTCTGAAACAGATGAAAGATACATTATCATAAATGTTTATTTACTTTATATATTTTTTCCTCTGAAGATGCCCTTTGATGACAACGTCGCTATTTAAAATCGGGCTGCGACACTAAAAGCCCAGACTTCGCTGCCACACAATGTATCTATGTGATAAAACTGCACTTGTACTCCCCCTAAATCTACAAAAAGAAAAAAAAATATGTTAAACTACTTTGACAAGTTGTAAGGGAGGCCTTTGATTCCTTTATATTTTTTAAAATGAGAGTTAGGTACACATGAGAAAGCTATTGGTTTGGGTATATTCATTGTATGTCTCGTTAACTTACTACAGATTTTCTCCCTTTCAATTTATCTCCTCTGATTTCTGATAAAATTTATATCAACCAGTAGAAAATGGAAATTTCGCTTTTTATTTCTAAATTGTATGCCAATTTTTCAACTTCATATATGGATATATAACTACATATTAAATAAATATCTAAGGATTTATACATAAAAATGAATAAAACAGAGCAGCAGAATTATCTAAGAAAAAAAAAGATCTCTAAATAATGATTATTTTTAATCTCGTGGAAACACAATGACCACAAGAGGCATTGATTTAAGAGCTATGAACATTCTTTCCAGGAAAAAAAAAAAAAAAAACATGACATAGAGTTTTGCGTGTGACCTCAGAATTTTAATGGATTTCTGAATCCATTAGAAATTAAGATTTTTGATGATGTGAAATCCACAAACACAACATAAATGTCAAGAATAAGGAGTACGAGGTCAACTTCCTGGGGTGGCCTCTGGCTCAGCCACAGTTTACGTGAACTTTCTGAGCCCCAGTTTTCTCACCTGCAAAACAAGGATGATGTCAAATCATAACTCATAGTCTTGTTTGGAGACGGAATAAGCTGAATTCGTACGAGTGCCTGAAATCGTTGTTGGCACATGGTAAGAGATCGATATGTGTTCGCTGAACATTCATTTTCTGATTTAATACTGGCTGTGCTACAATTTTAATGAAAACATTCCAATGCATTTCATATTGGCATTCCTTACATTTTCAGTTAATGACAAAGAGAATACAAAGAAGGCATTATTCTATTACCTATTTTTATTAAAAAATATGCCAAGGCTTGACATTTTGAAAATCAAAGTAACAAAAATAAGAGGAGAAGGAAGAGAACGACGAATGGAAGATGATGAAGATGGTCCACAGGTAGGGCTGACGCGGCCCCACACGGCAAGAGCATAAAAAAGCACACTGTCGGCCCGGTGTGGTGGCTCATGCCTGTAATCCTAGCACTCTGGGAGGCCAAGGCGGGAGGATTGCTTGAGGTTAGGAGTTTGAGATGAGCCTGAGCAAGAGCGAGACCCCTGTCTCTACTATAAATAGAAAGAAATTAGCCAAACAACTAAAAATAGAAAAAATTAGCCAGGCATGGTGGTACTCGCCTCTAGTCCCAGCTACCTGGGAGGCTGAGGCAGGAGGATCGCTTGAGCCCAGGAGTTTGAGGTTGCTGTGAGCGAGGCTGACGCCATAGCACTCTAGCCCGGGCAACAGAGTGAGACTCTGTCTCAAAAACAAAAAAAAAATCATGCCATGCAGACTGTCCGCAGACCCCACAATGCTCCCACTGGCACTGTCCAAATCTGGCTGAGACAGTCGTGTCTGAACCAACAGACTGCTCATGTGGCCGAGCTGTTTAGCTGGTTCTTTCAGAACACGAGTTAGTCCAGCGCTATGGGTCATGCATGTGGCCACAGTCTCAATCAGAAACCTGGTCCACCTGCTGTGTCAGCTCACATGGATGCAAATCAGGAGACCATAATGTTCCACTGAATTGACGGAATGCTGAGGATCCTACGGCTGTCGCTTCTGAAGGTTTATTCAGCTTATTCTGAGCCAGTGGCCAGGAGACCTCTGGATGCCCAAGCTGTCTGGCAGCCCAGAGCATTCTATTTCTTTAGTGAATGCGTGACTGAGGATGTGGGCAGAGGTACACTGTATCCATGAATTCAACACATGGTAAATTTGAAGGAGCAAGGTTTCCTGTGCCAAGATGGCCTTCAGTGCATATGGACACTCTCTCCTTTCAGGGACACTGGGTTGCAGAGCCTCCCATGGTCAGCTAGCCTTTGAAGAAGTATGGCAGGGTTTGACCCTTCTTGGGAGACTAGGGTGCATCCCGGAACAGGGCACTAGGAATCCTCCCAACATTTCAATCATTCTTCTCCTGTCTAGATGCTGGAAACTCTTTTTCTTATCTACATTTTGCCCCAGCTCTTTGTAACTTTTTGCATTCTTCTACACCACTCTTTGAAATAAATTTTGTAATATGACCATGATGTCTCCTATTTCGTGTACGAGGGAACTAAGGGTCAGAGACATCCGGTTACTTGCCCAAGGCCACACAGCTGCCAAGGGGCACAAACTGATCTTTCTGTGTCAAAGGTACCTGCCATTGCCATGATAACACGCCACACTTGGAATTAGATATTTATTTTTCATATGTTTTAGTCAGATATTTATGTGCAACCATGCCTCTGAATTTTCAGTGAATATTCTTACCAATTTTTTAGTGCTAAACTACTCATGAAACAATAGTATCCATGCCTGTTAGAGTATGTGCATGACACGCACATAGATGAGTTTCTCTGTGTGTTTGTGTACATGTGTATATGAGTGTGTGTTTGAGTGAAAGTGTGTGTGTGTGTGTGTGTGTGTGTGCATGAGTGTTTGTGTGTTTGGAACAGTAAGCAGGGGGACAATTTCCCCTTGCCATGACATCTGATAATTCCTGGTGACTTTTTTTTATTGTCACTAGGGAGTGTGGGCTAATAGCATCTAGTGTGCTAAATGTTCTATAATGCACATAATAGCCCTGCACAAAAAAATTTATAAGTCCAAATATCAACAGTGCCAAGGTTGAGAAACCCTAAATACATTCATGGTCATAATGCAAATATGTATGGATATATGCATATTTAAGCATATATGTACTCAAGTATTCATATATATACAAATCACATATAGGTATATACACATATTAAATATATAAACATGTATATATGTATGTGTATATACATGCATACACATATATATGTGTATGTGTATCTATCTATATCTTTAGATAAATACAACAGATATGCTGAGAGAGAGCCAGAGAGAGAAAGAAGGGGAGATTGCAGGCAGGCATATATATGCATATGTGTACATACATATATGTTTGTGAATATGCATATATACAATTATATCTACCCATTTGTATCACATTTGTCATCCAGATGTGGACTTTTCATAATGCTCTTATTGAAAATATGATGGAGATAAAGAAGAAATTTATTTTTTTGTAACTTTCAAAGAAAACATTTTAAATAACCCTCTCACAATGCCCCAACCTGAACAAAATTCATAAAGACCCAATACCATAGACATGTTTTCTGTGAAATTTTAATAACTTTCAAAATGTCCTGCCCAGAAACATTTTAGTCATTTTGAATGAACCAAAGGGTTTAATTAAGCAGCCACACTTAGACGTTGGAATGCATAATTTGCCCAGTGAACTGCAAATCCCCTAATACTACAGGGAATCGCATGCTTTTTCCAAGACAGTCCGAGGGGCCAGGAGGTGACTTGCTTCCTGCTTGGGCCACATCCATTACTCAAGCTGAGAGGAATTAAAATAAATACTAGCAGTGAGGCAGAGGTGCCAGAATTCAGCTAATGAGAATGAAAGCTCTGTGTGATTTATGTTGGAGGCGGGGCAGTATGTTTCAGAGTTTTGAATAATCAGTTCCTCAGTGGATTTCTTACTTTCCAAATGCAGCAGATACTTCTCTCCCGGCTCCCCTATCCAGAGATGGCAATCTGATAAAAACACTAAAAACTTCACTTAATAATAAAAAAATTCTTTCCCATCCCAAACTCATTAGCTTAATTTTCATTACAGCCAGAACTGATACTGTTGTATGTTAAGGCGATTGCTTGGTAAGGTACAGGAAAAAGTAACATGGCACATCAAAGTCAGAAAGTTTTTGTGCTATTATTTTTAAAATCTAAAGCAAATTAGCACTTAAAGAAAAATTTTAAAAACAATATCAATCTACAGAAATAGATATAATAACATACTCATCTATTGTCTTTAATGTGTACCTTTAACATGTATCTTCAACACAAATTATATGTATCTAATGGAGATTTTTCTTTACACTGGCAGGGCTTCAGTTCAGTTATATAAAAATGTAGGTAACATTCATATAACATAGTGTTTTATGAAGATCAATTTATTAATACATGGAAGGTACTTAGAACAGTGCCTGATATACAATGTTTCATATTTGTTTACCATTATTATTATTGTTATTAAATCTTATTGTTTCAACAAGTAGGGATTTTTAGAATTTCATGACAATTGAAACATTAATCGATACTGAGAAATTTTCTCTTTTAGCACACTCAACTATGTGGGCTCGGTTTTCAAGTAGTAGTTTCAAGTAGTAAAATGAATATAAATGATATTTATTTTCTTCTTATAAGCCACATACCCCATTTTCATTCCTAAATAAGTTATTGGTGATTCATAGAAACACACATCATACAAGATGAGCAAATTCTAATAAGCTAACTGCCTAAATAAAAGCTCCAGAAATTACATAAAGCAAAATAATCATCAACTATAAGACAGATGTGTTGTCACAGTCCTATAAGGGGGCAATGGTGTCTCAAAGCAGCCCGATGTGTACCGTTTTCATCTTACTCTTTCACACGCACAAACGGGCTCAACGGGCCACTTAACACAGCTTTTGGGGCCTCCCTGCAGCAGATGCCACCTTTTTCTGAGTGTCTAACATCCGCAGTCCCTACATCAGCGGTAGAAGTAGCCTCGGCGTGGTCTCAAACTGTGTGCTTTAAGAGTGACAAGGAGGGAAAGGATGTCAGGAAGAAAATGCATATCCATCTCACTGGAGATTTAGAATCGGGAAGGTACACAGACAGGGAGAAGACAGAAATGGGCTTTCCTAAAGATGTGTTGCTTGGTCCAAGGTTTGAAGGATGAGGAGGGTTATCTAGGAAAGAGAGTCAGCAGAGGAAACAACACATGCAGAGGTCCTGTGGAGGGTGGGAACAGACTCTGATTCGAGAACTCAAAGAAGGGCATTTGGCCCAGGTGCAGAAAGCAGAATATTTTCCAAAGTCACAAACATGGAAAGACGCAGAGCTGGAACATGAAGCCCATCGCCCAACTCTAAAGTCCGAGCTATTTGCTTTTTATTTTGCTTATCCCACTCTGCTTTAGGCTAATGAGACATGCAGATAGATGTCAAATATGTAAATGAGTTACAATCTGTGCAGCCTTTAGAGCAGTGCCTGGTCCATACACAAAACCATACAGGGATCGGTTCATATTGCTATTATTAATTACCACTGTAATGCACAGAACACTCAATGGCATGGCCTCAGGCCACCCTGCAGCCTCTCATTCCTCATCCACATGCTCAGCATCCACGGAGAGAGAACACAGGATCTCCTGATCCCAGCAGGGACCAGATGAACCAGCATGCGGTCTTCTGGACCGCACGGCAAGAACCCAGATGCCAGGCAAGTGATGTTATTTTCCGTGACGGCATCTGGCACGCCAGCCTATCCCACTGACATTTGTGTTGGCTGCTGCGCTGTGGCCCCTGGGAAGTTTGGGGAATAGCTGGCTGCCCCCCAAGCCCCATGCTGGTCTCTACCTCTCTTGAATCTGGCTGATGAGTGATGCAATAATCTGTCTCTTCTAGCAGAAGAATAGCTCGCCTCTGCCAGAGCTGGCTCATCCCAGCCCCACCAAGTCTGCAAACCGCAGCACAGAGCAGTCAGATCATTCACAGCGATGTGGCTGGGAATCCCACCAGCAGCGGGCTTTCCGGAAAAGGTAAACTGGATCCCGTGTGCTTCCACTGAACCTAGTCTTTGCCGAGAACCAGACACGTGGACAAACCCAGCCACAAGGACCTCCTGTCTCATCACTGACTGCATTTCCAACGGCCGCTGAATAATTCAGGCCACTGAAGGCTGTTGCCTGCTTGCAGTGGCTGAGAAGTTAAAAGAAGAAAAAAAAGAAAGAAAGTTACTAATTTTTTTTTTCTGAAAACAACTACTAAAAGCCACACAGAAATATCATTATCTGGGAAGTTGACTACAATGTGCTACCTTACAAAGGGGCGATTTCCAATTTAGAGATACCAGTTCATATGACAGTAATTACCAACACAGATGGGAAAGAAGCCAAAAGTAGAATCCTAATGGCAATGGGATGGATGCATCTGGAACCATGGAGCAGAAAGAGATTCTGCCAGATTGTACGACAGCTGAGAGGAGAACTGAAGGCCATGTGCTGCGCAATCTGAGAACCACCTAAAAAGAGGGTACGGCTCTCTACACAAAATGGGAAGGGGAGCATTGTTATGCATTTTGCATATGTGATATTCTTCACTCCTCAAATTGAGTTGAAACAATATGGTGTTAAAGAGATCCTATTAACCCCGGTTCACCCTTCATAGGGAGTGTTTGGGCTTCCTATTAGAGATCTAAAATACAACACTTGAATATTGGCTTTGATTTCTGAGATGCGAACTATGAGCAGATTAATGCTTAAGAGCAGCATCGTTTAGATGCCCGAGATAGAACATAAATGAGAAAACACTCTAATTTCTGAAATGGGGAAGGGTCGAGCTAAGTCCAGAGAGACTCTAACCAGGATCTTTTTGATCGGAAGGACTCTGTAAACAAGAGGACCACGGTCTAGCTAAATCTGCTCCTCACTAATCAGCTACGGTGCGAGTCAGAAAACGCACCCTTCCTAATGAATATTGAAATCGGGCGTCATTAAGAGGGAACGCGGACAGGAGGGCAAGGAGACAGTGATCAATATTCGTGTGGATCCACACCGCCTCATTGATTAATAGCCTTCAACGCTGAAAACTGGAGTGGTGGTGATGAGCCCTTATTTTTAGTGCAGGCTCACACAGGATAGCACTTGGACTTGAACATTTTTAACGATTTTTGATCAAGCCTTAATATATAAATTGCCAGAAAGGAAAAAGGGAAGGCTTCTGTCCATCCCTCTAACGGGTCGCCTTAATGTCCCAGGAGAGAGCGGCAGCATATTCATCTTGCAAAAGGCTTGCGCAGCCCCAGACGTGGCCGTGCGTCCACTCAAAGGGACAAGGTGGCCCTGCCCGTCCCGTACAACACGCTTCCATTCGTTGTGCGTAAATCATAGAGCTGCCGGCGCCCACACAGCGTTGAAAACTACCAGCTTCTCCTTGTTAGTTCAAGATGTGTACATTACAAAGACCCTTTGGCCAAAATGGTTTGCAATTATCTCTCTTTACTGGTTCGCTTCAACTCCGTCGGTCAGTCCCTGCCCCTTGCATACGCATCCTTCTCTAAACCAAGAGACAAAAATGCAACTAACTGGAGGGTGGCCAGGCTGGCTCCTGCACTCTGTGCCAATCCCAGTCAAGCTGCTGACTTTCTGGACGACCTGTCCCTTAAACATAAGATAAAAATTCTCATCCCAAAACCCTTCTTTCGTTTCTAAGGAATGCCAACATTTTAAAGCATTTTGAAAATATATGATGCCAAATGAATGTTTATTATTAGCGTGACTACTACCGATGTGTAGATTTATGTGCCTCTAAAAGAACTTTTGCGGCTTTACATCCGTCTTCCCAGTGAAGCATGTCTCGCAGAGAAGAACTCCACCATGGCACTCCGACTCGCCCAGCGAAAACTCATTAGACATTCCCTTTTTTGGATTGCGGAGGTAGAAATAAATTTCTTGGATCCAAGCTATGGCTATAAAAGCGAGTCCACAATAAGTCTCTGAAAATGGAATTGGGAGATGTTCGTGAATAATTCTTATGGGATATATAAAATTTCTATCCATTAAATGCTAAAAAACATCCATGTACCCAAAACAGGGTGTCTCGTCTTTTTTTTGGAAATTGAAAATGAGTTTCAATGTCGTGTATTAACCTGCATCTGATTTCCCCATTCGGGACTGCCTGTTTGGAAGGATTTGGGGAGACAGCAAGTTTCCTTTTTCTTCTTTTTTTTTTTTTCTTTTTGGTTGTCTGCAATACAAGACTTCATTATTTAAAAATAATAAGCATTTAAAGCTTATTACGATCTGTGACATGGTGCTTATGTTCCTGGTTGAAGTCAAAAGCTTGGGCCTGGTTTCCCCTTCTTTGTGGAGAAGGGGCTTATGTCCCAGATGGCATCTTTCTCCCTTAGGTTTTACCACGCAAAGGTTAGTCTTTCTCACCTGTGATTTTGCTTGAAAGCAGATAGAACAAAAACTAAATGGATCCCTTGTCCTAACTCGCCATATTATATGCAGCACTAACCTGCTAGAAGCTAAGCCACTGAGAAACTAGCTCTTTCTTTCCCTCCAGTAGAGTTAACCCTTTATCTGGCCTGAGAAATGTTTGCCTTCAGCATGTGAAGACACACCGTCCCTTTGCAGCATGCCACCACTTGACCTCCCGCTGTGGTCCACACCTGACCAGGTGTCAGGCAGCAAAACACAGTTTTGTGAACGGAGCTGAATGCAATGGAAAATGACTAATCGTCCTCATGAAATAGCGTCCTGATAACGTACCTCCTCAAGGTTGTCTCCGATTTGCTGAAAGTGAAAACCATCGAAACAGAATTAAGCCCATTCACATCTATTCTCTCGGGACCAGCAAAGCCAGTCAAGATGGAAATTCGTCCATCGGCTAAACAGAGGAGCTCCTGTCGAGCAGTGATTGACTTTTTGGCTAAGCTCGGCAGAAATGAAGCTCGTGGTAAATTAGCTTTTCCCTTAATAAGATTGCATGGGGCAAAATTAACTAGAGAAAGAAGTTGAAGAGAAAACTGCCATTTAATGAATTCCCAGATTTCATCGTGTTTTCCTGAGACATACGTCATAAATAAAAGAAGGGTTCCACCTTCAACGGGTCACCACCTGGCGCTAAGGTCACATTCCTGGTCGAAGTGGCAGAGTATAAGGAAACAGGGGAAATAACCAGAATGCCAATTTGTGCTTTAAGGCAAAGTAGGCTTTGCAGAATCTTCAGGACAATAATAATAATATTATTAATAATAATTTCCACACACTGATCTCATTGAACAAGTGCTGTGGTCCTGCTCTCTACCAAGTACTGTGTTAATCAGCACAGCTGCATTCATGAATAAGACAGAGAGTAAAAAAAAAAAAACAAGGCAATGTTTAAAATTATAAACGGTGATCAGTGTTTTGAAGCAAGTGAGCAGGTTGCCAGGGCCAAGAATAAAGGAGGACTGGGGTCACTCTTTTAATAGAAAAGGTCTTTGAAGAGGTGACTTTTCAGTTGGGATGGAGCCAGCTTGGGAACAGTCAGAGTCCGTGGGATCCAATGAGCACAAAAGGGACGAGTTTAGCAAGGTTGGCAGGAGCCAGACTTTCAGGGCTTTGTGTGAAGCCTGCTGGAATTAATTCTACTTGCAGTGGGATTTTTAGCCGGGAAGGGAAAGCATCCTATGTGCATTTAGAGATGGGCTCTTTGGCTGCTGCCGGAAGAGTTAAGCGGAGGCCAAAGGGAAAGGAGCAGGAGATGGAGCCTACGGCAGTCGTCCAAGGGACGGTGACGACAACCGCGACCGGTGCAGAGAGGGGAAGAAGAGCAATTTTTGAGACATATGGGGATATGATTTGACAGGATTTGCAAACAACATGTGGTAGGCAAGTTCTTTGCACATGTTCTCTCATTCTTCAAAGTAGCATTATCAAGTAGGAATTATTCGGGTACAAATGCACATATGCACATGGGGAGGTATTTGCATGTGTGTTATATACTGAGTAAGGCTAATAGCTGCCGGGAACCAGATGCCTTACACATGTGAACTTGTCTGAACCTCACCGTCACCCAAAGACAAAGATATCTCTTGCCCATTTTATAAAAGGAATATGTGGTTCAGATAAGTCATCCCTATCACGTTAGGTTTCACTCTAGGTTGCCTTGCTTTTTATCATTGCTGTTAACCGTCGAAAATGAACAATTCAGCGTTGTTTAGTGCATTCACAATGCTATGCAACCAGCACATCTATCTAGTTCCAAAACATTGGTCATTCCAAAAGAAAACCCGTACCTGTTAACCAGTTACTCCCCAACCCCTTCCTCATAGCCCCTGGCAATGACTGCTCTGTCTTCTGTTCTTATAGAGTTACCTATTCTGAATATTTCATATAATTGAAACAGAATCATGTAACATGTGGCCTTTTGCTGGGCTCATTTTACTTCTTTTGCATAACATAGTATTTTTGAGGTTTATCCACAGCACTTCATCCCTTTTTTAAGGCTCAATAATATTTCATTATAGGGACAGAGTACATTTTGTCATCCACTCCTCTGCTGGTGGACGTTTGGGCCGTATCCACCTTTTGGCTATTGTGACAGTGCTGCTAAGAACCTTTGTGCACCTGTATTTGTTTGAGCCCCCGTTTTCGATTGTTTTGGGTCTAAACCTAGGAATGGGATTGCTGGGTCACGTGCTTAACTTCTGGACGAACCGCCTTTTTCAAGTTCGGCTGGGATGATGCAGGAGCTGATTAAACCCCTTGCTCTGAGAAGCCCGTGGTAGTAAATGCAGCTACTTCCCCCAGCGTTACCCCTGCTGATTCCCTAATACTTCATTTTAGTTACACCAACATCAGTCATCCGTCCTCGACTCATCCTGATGGGTTTAAGGATGGACACATGGCTCAAGTGAAACCAACCCAAGCCCTCCCTCATCCTTTTGCTCAGATTGCAGAAAACAAACTCTCAAGCATGTTCTAATTTTCGGGTCATTCTGCTGGCAGGATGGGAGTTTCAAACCACAGTGGTCTCTCTGCTACCATGTGGAGGAAACCTCCATGATCCAAACAGCCACACTTAATCTTACTTGAATTCTGGGGAGCTAAATGATACAGAGTCTTCTCTGTCTAATAGAAAAGATCCCTGATGCTCATGGGGGGAGAGGTGTTTGCTCAGGTTTCCCAGCTGATACATGCAGAAGCTGGAACGCAGACCCAGGTCTTTCTAACTCTGTAGCTCCAAAGACCAGTAGCTGGTTGCCTAATATCAGAAGGCAGAATTACAGTCAGTGACTGGGGGAAGAAAGAGCTCGTTTCCATAAAATGAGGGATTGCCAGTTGTCTAGCAATAAAACGGGTTGTCCTTTCCGGTAGCAATTCTGTGTGGTAAAAACAAACTGACCGTAAGAGCGTAGAGGAGGTTTAAGTCCAAAGAGCAGAAATGCAGCAGTGTAAATTCATGCATTTGGTGCTAGGATGGCGAAGGTGACTTTATGGTCACTTGCAGCTCCAACGGGCTCTCCCTTCTATATTTAGTGTCTCAACTAAACAAGTTCCAGCACGAATGCATCATCGGAAGCTGGTGGCTGAACCGACACCATTGCTGACGGGGGAAACGAAACCAACCCTGCCTGACCGCTCTTCATTGACTCGCGGGCTGAGTCCGTCACGCAGGGCTTCTCTGTGCCCGCTGGGCCAGCCCATTCCTTCCTGTGTAGCCCTTGAGAAGACAAAGCTGATCCACTTCTTAAAATCTGCAGGATTGGAGAGTCAAGCTGATAAGTTATAATAACTCTTGCACCTGATATGTTGGGCCAAAATGAGATGTGACTGCAAGAAAACAGACTCCACCCCATCACACGTAGGAATAATTACGGGACTATATTTGCCTGTTCACTAGACCATGAGAGCAGGTATGGGGTTTTTGTTTTGAGGGGGGTTGTTTTGTTTTGTTTTGTGTTTTGCTTTTTGCTCACCACCTTTCCCAGGTGGCTTGTGTAGTGACTGACACATATAGACGCCCCACTTGAAAAAAATAGTAGAATGAGAAAATAAATGAATGGAGATGCTTGAAGCTCTGACTCAGGTGGGGGAAAGGCAATATATGCAACCTAAACGTTTGTGCCCCCATAATATGCTGAAATAAAATATATATATATATATATATATATATATAAGAAATAAAAATAAATGAATGGAGAGAGAAGGAGGAAGGTGTCTTTCTTTTTATTCCTTTCTCATTTCTGTCTCTCTCATGCTCCCTTCCTCTCTTGAAACTCATACTTTCAGACATCAATTTCTGAATAATGGGGCGATCTACGTGGATGAGAGGAAACCGTGACAAGGCCTTCTCTGTCTGTCCTTTATAGGGCAAAGTCCAACACATTATTGTCTTTAAGATTAATGTAAA